>CAUYSK010084197.1:0-36017 GCA_963575035.1 Avahi laniger | reverse complement strand
CTCCCAGACGTCTAGCCATCTCCTCGAGACTTCAGCAGAAGTAAAAAGAGGCTCCCTGGAGGCATCTTGGCCATGAAGATGGAACCAAAGAAACAGACCCAAAGGTAAGAGGGAAAAAGAGAAAAACAGAAATGAAGAGAGAGGGAGACAGAGAAACTGGGAAGGAGACGGTGAATAGTAAGCTTCAAGCAAGCGCGTTTGAGGGAAATGAGAAGCGTTGTTGGTTCCAGGCCCAGGAGGAATTATGAAAATCCTACCGAGCAGAGAGAGCTGGCGTGAGCAGAGATACACAGCCCGCAGAGCCGAGCCGAGGCGCTGCAGCGGAGGGGGGGTCGGAAGACTGGGTGACAGGCGCTGGCTGAGCTGGGTGAAGAACACTAAAGAATGGAGGAAGGACTGGGGAAATCCTAAGGGAGGAATAGACCATCCCCTTCTGGCCCCTCAACTCTGTCCTTCCAACTGAATCATACCAAGTCATGGCTTGAGGCTGGCGGATCATATCATGCAAGGTCTTCAATCATAACACCACCAGCACCACCACCACGTCAAACTGATGAGGATCAATGTCCTTAAGCAAAGAACAGAGCAATTATTTATTGAGCAACACCATGAGCCAGTCACTCAGTAGTAACTCATGATGCTTTTACTGTTATCCCCATTTTGCAGATGGAGACACTGAGACTCGAGGAGATGATTGGACTCGTGTTAAGTCCATCCACACTGGTAGATGATGGAGCCAGGATTCAAACTTGCCACTGCTTGATCCCAAAGGCTGTGTTTTCCACCCAACCACACGCCAGGAAAGGAAACAGCCCCACCAGGGACAGGTAGGGGCCTTGTAAAATCATGATATGTCTCACTTCTCTGAGCCTTTGTGCCCCTTTAATCGAGGCTAACAATGGCCAGAATAACAATTTAGAGTTTTACCTTCAGGAACAGCAGGAATTAGAGAAGTTGTAGGGAAAGAAGCTTTCGGAGGCAGGGGGAACTCTTAAAGTGGTTGTCTGCACTTGCCTCTGGTTACGGTCACAGCTTGGATCGTCGTCATTCTTGGAAAGAGAGGAACGCACTTAATATTGTGCGTGTGGTTGTCGGATCCTGTTAGGTCGGGTCAGCTTTGGAACTGGCTGCTTAGGAAGAAGGGTGTGTGCAACTGAAACATAAGGCCTGATACCTTGGACAAGCCAAAGAAGGGACCACCACGCTTGCTGACCACTGTGCTGAGGTGACATGTGCCAAGTGACCAGGTCACAGCTGATGGGACCAGGCATGGGCTCCTGGAACCGGGGCTGGGAAAGCCCTATCCTAAAAGGGCTAGGCTGGGCAAGTCAGATTCTTTGTTTACAGAATTTGAATTGGAAAATCCATAAAGGGTAAGGAAGCTCAGGCCACAGCCAGGAGGCTGCCAGGGGTCACAAGGGACCGGGAGTGACCAGAAGTTACAAGTACATAGAAACCGTGAGGCATTCAGGCATTGAGAAAAAGAGGAGAAAGCCACCGATTGCAGGAGAAGCAGACAGACCCAGAGAGAAGCCACCACGTGGGGCACAGCTGAGCTGTATTCAGGATGTCTCAGCAGCAGGACACCCCAGCAATGCTCAGTGCTGCTGGGGGGACAAGAATACCAGATCCTACAGTCACCTAGGACCCCAATTTCTTCTACTGGATCCAATGACTGTGAGGCCTGAATCCTGTTCTTCCCATGGGATTCCTGCCTACCCCATTATTAGAGCCTTGGGATAAGTTCTACTCGTTGAGGAAACTTGAGTCGATGTCTCTGTTCCTTACAGTCCAAAGGTCTGCACAGAGCCCAGAACTGGGCCGGACGCCCCTCTAGTCTGTCCCTCTAGCCTGTCCCGCAGCACCTGAGCTTCCCCATCATGCTCACGCTGGCTCTCCCCGTGAAATGCCCCTCCCTCGCTTACCCTCAGTCAGATCTTTCCCGTCATCGGAAGCTCCTACTCAAGCAGCGCTTTCTCCAGGAGACTCCCAAGCTCCCCCTGGCAGAATCAATGATTCTGTTCTCCCAACCTCCAGGCCCTACAGACATGCCCTCATTAAGTGCATGATGCAGTCTGCCTTGGAACCCAGTTCCCTTGCGGACGTTTCCTGAACAGCTGAGCCAACCCAGAGCAGCTGGAGTCTGTTCTCAGCACCTTCTGGTGGCCCAGCCCTCGTCTCCCCCACCCCCGCCCCCTGCCGCCAGCTATCTTGTGGATCACTTTGCTACCCCAGCTGGCTGGGCCCTATGCAATCTCCCAGTCTGCCATCTCAGGGGTAGCTTAGACCACTACCTCCTTCAGTCCCCAACCCGGTCACCCGGGATCCCAGAGCCACCACCATGAGGGTATCATTTAGCTGCATGCCATCCCGCCATCCAAGTCAGAAAGGGGAAGAAAGGAGGTTTCTAGACCCTCACTCTGCACTCCCCAGGGGATGTTGGTGCTGTCCCCAGCATAGGCCCCCCACACCGATACAGGTCCACTCCCAGGCATTAATAAGAGCAGCACCATTGAGTGGTTCCTTACTTAGCAATTTGCAATAATTAATTAGTGGAAATTGCGGATTGGAGCCATGAAGGAGGATGGTGTGATTAAGCTCATTTAGAGATCAAGTTAATCGAGTGATGGAGAGCGATGGCTGCCTGGTCCGGAGCAAGAGCCCCTCCTGCACCTGCTGGGCCAGCCTCTGGCCATGGACCAGGGCTCGGACTCCCTGGGAGCAAAACAGGAAGGTGTTGCCTGGGCATGGCCTGGGCTGGGAGAAACAGGAGTATCTAGGAAGGTAGACTTTTGGACAGACATGAAAGACTGAAATTGACCCTAAGACCACTTTCTAAATTGATACCTGGTCCAACTTGTCTACTGCCCCTTTGAACTCCTACGGTTCTTCCACTGCCACTCTGCCTTCCTAGCCCTGAGAGCTCTCCCCCAACCAACCTCTTTGAGTTATTCCAAATTCCTTTGGCATAATTAGGCATTACTAACCTTTGGGATTGATTTTGCAGAGGATGTTTAAAGAGAAAGAGTTAAACATTCTTCTCTACCCCACCCAGCACTGGAGGAGGATGCTGAGTAGACATCTCTTCTCTCAAAGCTGAAAGAAAGATGCTTCTGCATGCACTCATATTTCTTCCCAAGGAGACACAATTATCTCCCCCACTTCCCTTTCCAGCAAGCAGCAAGACAACACTGCCCCTGATATACGGGCAGCCGGCCGGCTCCCTGTGCTGGATAAGGATGCATCTCAGAGCTGCCGCTCTAAGTCATCTCCCCTCCCCCTCGTCTCTGGGGAGGAATCTCAATGAGTCAGGCAAAGCCCAAAGAGGCTGGGAAATCCTGGACAGGCTCCCAGCTTCTTCCACTCATCCAAACCTAGGACCCTGGGCTTGAAGGTCCCTCCCCAAAGGGTAGGATCAGGACCCAGAAGGGCTGCAGCTCCTGCCTGTACCTGCCCTCATTCCTCACCTCCCATTATGGCCACAGTGAGCAGCTCACCCTCTTGTCCCCCCTCCAGGCCTTTGCCAAGCCTGTGTTCTCTGCCTGGAATGCCACTTAGTAACTTAGACATCTGTTCCTTCAACATGCAATAAGCAGCTACGTTAGCACTACTAATAAAACGCTGAGTACGATGAGATTAATAAGCTTCTGCCCGATATAACAGGGGAAGACAATCTCCCCAAAAAATAACTAGCATGGTGGCTGCTATGTAGAGGGAGAGCTGCAAAGGGCACCTGGAGCACAGGTTGGGTCATGCAGCAGACAGAAGTGTAGCAGGTGCATGAGAAGGCTGGGGGAAGGCTGTTTCCAGCAAAGGGAATAATAACATGTGCAATGGCTCAGCGTCATAAAGAACACACGCATGCGAGGAGTTGGGGCAGTATGTGATTGCTGGATTGTGAAGGACAGGGGAGCAGTGGTGAGATGTGGAACCTCAGGGTCTCAGAGTGCCAAGGCATTTGCAGGAGGACCATGGACAACTGTGAGCAAACGCTTACAGCTGAGCAAAGGGTGGCTGGGGAGGATGAGCAAGAGACAGAGTGATGAGCAAGTGTTAAGAGGCTACTGGACTGGTCCAAGTGGAAGGGGCTGTGAGCACGATGAGGAGGGGTGGATTTGGGAGACATCCAAGCAGGGGAGTCGACACACCCATTGAAATCCTACCCCGTCCTCAAAGCCCAATTCAAATACCCCCTCCTCTATGCAGCTTCCCTGATTTCCTCCACACCCACAACAATAATGATCTCCCTCTGTGAGCCCAGATCATTTAGCTAATCACATTCTGTCCTGTGTCAAAGGAGTCTGCACGTGTCCCTACCTCCTCCAAATACTCCCTGAAAGCAGGAATTGTATCTTCTCCTCCCAGAGCCTAGTCCCTTGCTCTGCACAGAGTGGGCCTTGATTTCATTTGAGCCAAATTGAGTTGAAATGCAGAGAGGCTGTAAGCGGGATGTCTGGTAATGATGAGAGCCAGCCACACATGGAGAAGCTGCCCTGTGACGGGGGGATTCCCAGCACTGGGAATGTAAGAGCGGAGACTGATGCTCCCTCATCAGAGGCCCTGCGGACAGGGGTCTTGAACTGAGTGTGAAGTCAGGAGGCACGCCTAGGTCTGCCCCAGCTCTCTGGGTCTCTAAGTTACTCTCTGAGCCCACGCATTTTACAGGGGCTAGTCTTCCTTTCCCCAGAGAGGGAGACTCACTTGCCCTGGCTGCACAGCAAGTCCTCCCAGGGGCAGGGATGGGTACCTGGCCCTGAATTCTCCCCAGACTGGATTGAGGCTGTGTCCAGGAGCTTGGAGTCTCTTTTCTGGGGGCAGCGGTGTGCACGTCCACTGCCCTTCCTCTGCCCCGTCCCCAGATGACGCCTCAGCAGACATCGTCATCCCTAGTGACGTGGAAGTTTTGCTGACTCTTAGAAGTTAACCCTTCCTCCCCTCAGCTGACAGGACGGGAAAAAGTCTGCAGAGAAACAGAGACAGGGCAGAAGCCTAAGTCCAGGCAACCGGGTGGATGATTTGGAGAGCTCAGATGCAATGATCCCTTCACATATTCACCAAATATTTGCTGAACACAGACACTGCCCCTGCAGTGACGCTGGATACCAAAAAGTGAGGGCTGGGGAGAAGCAAATGTGCCGAGGCCCACTGTATGTTCGGCATTGTCTTGGATGCTTTGTGAATTGGCCTCTCTCCAACTTTAGTGTGCTTAAGAGTCATCCGGAATTTTGTTAAAAGCAAATTTTGATCTGGTAAGTCTGAGTTGGAGCCTCGGATTCTGTATTTCTAACAAATTCCCAGGTGACACCAAAGTTGTTTATCTGCAGACCGTGCTTTCGGGAACAACGTCGCATCCTTACCAAAAAGACAGGAAGAAAACCTGCAGAAGGGTGCTGAGTCCATTTTACAGATGAGGAAGCTGAGGCTGAACACGGTGAAGAAACAAAGAGCGGAGCCCGCAGCCCAGGGCTGTTGCCGGGAGAGAGAACGCATACGGAGGCAGGTGGAGAAGGGGTACCCTGCGTTCTCAGGGAGCCTCAAGTCCAAAGAGGGAGACGTAGCTTTTTCCTAGGGCTATTCCCAATCAGATGAGTATAAAGCCCTTCCCAGTGGGAGCCCCCCAGTTTTGTGGGGGAGACACGGCCTTCGCATGGGGACAGCCCCCGTCTGCTGGTAAAGGCAGAGCTCCTACTCTCTGAGACCCAGGGAGAGGCAGAGAAAAAGATCATTGTCAGGCTCATATTTCCAACACGGACCCCCCTACCTAGATTGGGGAAGAGACGCAGGGACAGAGGGGGTTCATGGGGAGCCCCTTCTCAAACCACCTACAAAACCTAGCCCAGATGCCCTGAGCTCCCGGCCCCAAAAAGGAGCTGGAGGGTGGTCCCCAGGCACGGACGGGCCGGGCCATTTAACACTGGAGACACCACACTTTACTGCGGCCATTAGGTCCGTAACAGAGGCCCATCCATCCTCGCCCTGGTCCCGCGACACCAAGCACTGATGGCGCAATTAGGCGGCACAGAGCGGGCGGTAAATTCCCTGCGCGGCCATCCCTCCTCCAGGCACCGCTGAGGGGCCCCCGCTGGCACCTCCTGCGTCCCAGGCTCCAGCGACAAGTGGTGCTCTCTGGCCTCAGGCCCCACACAGGAGCTACCCCCTGAGCCTGAGCCCTTGAGTACCAGAAAGCATTTTGCCTGTTAGGGCCACGAGAAACCATAAAGCTCTTCGAGTGGCTGCACCCCACTGGTATTTTTGGATACATCTTTGCGTTCACTGGGCCTAGCACATAGCAGACATTCCACATTAGAGAATGTTCATTCTAGTCCATAAAAATGCACGCTCCCTGACGCCTTAGGCAGGCTGCATCCTCGCTCTAGACCCCATCAAGCATGTGTCAGATGAAAGCAATAGATCACAAGAGGTTGCAAATTGGAGGCCCACTGGCCCCACAGATGTGTCTTGTATGGTTCACAAAAGAAGAGTTTTTTAAATTTTTCAGTAAGTTGAATATATTTCTACAACAGGAAATTTCACCTAAAAGTCCAAATTTCTAGTGTCTCTTTCAACATTAGTAGATGTGACAACACTGGGCCCACCACGCCCCCACGACAACAATCACGTGGTGCTGCATAGCAGCTGCACCTCACACGGGGTGTGCTCTCCCGTTAGCCCCAGACCTCACCTCTCCCTATCATGCGCCCCTCAGTTTTCTTACACCTGACCCACTTCACTCATTTCGGTTACCTTCCTGTGGGACTCCAGATTTCTATCTTGTAAACTGGCCAGAGGCTCCCTATGTCCTGTGATTCTGAATCCTGCAAATGAAACACTAAAAAGATGAAGGAGATGATTGGCTAGTGGGCTCCAAGCCCATCACTTTCGTTACAAGAAAAACACTGGGTTCTTCAGTTTTCTGCCTTCGAAGGGCAGGGAGTATCTTTCCTGCTCCCCAGCTTCCTCAGAAGATGGTGAAGAAAGGGGAGCTTATAAAATATTCAGAATAATGACAAGTGTTGGGACACTGAAGTGTCACATTGCACAAAGGTCAGGGAAGAGTGACTGGGGAGGTGGAGAGAGGGGCCATTCATTGCCCACCCACTCGGAAGCCGCAACCACGCTGAGCTTCCCTCTCACGGTACCCAGGTCTGGCTCTGGCTCAGTGCCCCGTCTTGATCAGCACCTGGGACAGCTCCATCCACCGCCCAGGATCCCCCCCACCCCCAGCTGCTAACCTGGCTCAGCCTCGGCCCCGCCCACCTCCCAGCCCCACCCCTCCCCATTCCTGTGGTCGGGCACCCTAGGCCTTGCGTCTACCCTCACACTTGCCAAGCTCTCCTCCGTCCTGGGCACTTCCCATTCCACGCCCTGGAAGTTTTATCTTCCCACTTTTTACTGGGCTAACTCCTGCTCATTTTCCTATCTCAGCTTCAACGTCACTTCCTCAAGGAGGGCTGCCCCAAGCTTGCAGTCCAAATTAAATCTCCTTATAATGCTATCTCATAGCTCCTCCCCGCTTTCCCCGGCACAGATTGTGGCTGTCATGAGGTAGGTATTTGTGTGGTTATTAATCAATGTCTCCTTCCGCGTTAGAACAGCAGCTCCAGCTCAGGCCGGTTTTGCTCACTGCTGTGTATCCAGGGCCCAACATCAGATCAGGTTGCGTAGTTGTTGCATGGATATATCACCAAGCCCCTTCTGAATGCAGGAACTGCACTAAGATATAGTCCCTCTCCTAGAGTGGTTTGTGGATTCGTTGGCTAGTTAAACTCCAGTTTCACTGGAGTTAAAAATAATCCAATGTCCCCCTATCAAAAAAAAAAAGTTCAGTGAAGATTCTAAAGCATAAAATCATTCCATGATTGGGTGGCAGAGCCAGGGATAGAGCTCAGCTCCTGGGCTTCCCAGTCCAGCCTCCTCCCCCTGCCGGTCTGTTATTTTATCTGCCTGTTAATGGCCACACACACACCCTCTTCCATTATCCCATCAGCCCTGCTTGGACATTGCTACTGCTGGCATTTAACCCCCTGGGGTTTCTGTTTGCTCTGGTTCTACCCCATTGCTGCTCTTCCAGAGAGTCAATCTGAGCCTCCTAGCAGCTCTGAGTGTGGACTTGGAGGAGGCGGAAGATTCCACACTGCTGCTTTGGTCTTTTGTCTCTGCAAAGCAAACCCTTCCCCTGCTGGGAAACTCATCATCGCCAAACATCAGCCTCAAGCTGAGATCCACTTAGCTGTTTGCAAATGGCAGTGGCGTGGGGTGGGATGGGGGTGGGGGAGTGAAAGGCTTGTAGCCCAGGGAAGGGGTACAGGGGGTTTGTAAGACACAAAGGTGGGAGGACTGTGGAGGAGGCAGATGAGGTTAGTGATGAAGGCCGCCTGACTGTGAGCACAGAATGCCCCAGGGGTACAGGTCTGCCTTGCCTGCAATCACACCCCTAAATTGGCCATGTTCTGATCACAAGCGTGGACGTCGGCCAGCAGAGGGGTTGACACAGTGCCCATGGTACATCCAGGCAGCTCTCAGTCTGGCAGTTCCACCAGTGGATTGATTCTCTCACCAGCTGAGAGTCCCCGGGAATTCACCTTGCCTCTATGGGCCTCACTTTACTCATCCTGAAAATGGGAACACTTGCAAAGTTGCTGTCAGTATGCGATGAGATCATTCATCTACACACTCGGTGAGGGCTGCACACACATAGGATGTGTGACGAATCCGCTCTCCTCGCTGCAGCAAGTACCTTGCCTCACTTGCTCCTGACTTTGACTCATCTCGCCCAAAACCATGGTTGGTCCAGGACTACCTCAGGGGCCACCTGGAAGACCAACGTGGGGTGGGGTAGCCAGTGGCCGTGCTGGCACTCTGTGTCCCCATCCATCCCCGCGCCTCCTCCAGCCCACGCCTTCCCTCCTTGCTCATGCCAGTCGCCGGTGCTCGCTGAATTGCAGGCGAAGTCATTTATTCCGCGGTCTGAGCATCTTCTGCTCCCCCCCGCTGCCGTCTCTGTCTTAGTCCCCTCCCCTCCACCCCGCGAACCTTAAGACAAAATGCCCATAGATGAGATGAAAAGGATGGAGAAAAAAAGGACAGAACAGAAGAAGGGGACACAGTCCCCCACCGTCTCGGCCTCCCTGATTGAATGACTCTCCTACCTGACTCTCCTGTCGGCTCCCATGTTCCTTCATTCCCTCTGACGGCCCTCGGAGTCATCTCCCCATCTCATCAAATCCCTCCCCCTTCCTCCCGCCTGTTCTCTAAGCCGCAGATTACTTTTTCATAAAATTCAATTTCTAGCCACTCTCATTACTTACTCACTTAATGTGGTGATTGGGGGGAGGGCGACGGGGAGGGGACATGGCGTCTGCAGCACTTACCCGTCCTAGTTACAGAGGCCCCTCGCTGAGGTGCATTAGAGTCTGATACAACCAGATAATGGACTTCTGTCCCCACACAGGGAGCTGGCGACGGCGTATTCGGGTATTGCCGCAGCATGTCGGAGGGTGGCAAGACTCACAGTCGTCTTCAGTGGCTCCTCTCGTGCTGGGAAGATCCCCCTGGGAAAGCTGTTTGTTCGGCAAATATTTACCGAGTGCCTTTTCCAGACCTGGCGCTCCCCTAGGTGCTGGGTAGCCGCAGAAAGAGGGGTCCCTCGCCCAGGCCCCCAGTGGTCAGGGAAGAATTGGGGAGGAAGCGGCATAGATAAAATCGAATCGGAATTGTAGAAGCTAAAAGGAGAAGACGAGCATCGTAATTTGGCTTCCCCTTAAAACAACCTGAAACAGGTCTTGGGGGCAGATCGCTTACTTGGGAGACGGTCCCAGGAAACCAGAGGAAGGGAACAGGGGGAGGGAGACAGGGGAGGAGAGAAAAGCAGTGAAGGGCAGGTTATTGAGCTTGTTGCTTCTGCGGAAAACTCAGGCCCCTCTAGGTAGCCACACAGAATTCCCATGCTGTCCTGAGATGGTGCTTCTGTGGGACCCCATGCTGGTCAGTCAGTCACGTTTTGACACCTCCAGGAGTCATGCCAGCAGAGCACTGGGAACAGGAGTGACAGATGAGTCACCCCTTTGAGGGAAGGAGGCTGGGGCACTAGCCTCTGACTCCCGTCCCCGTTGTTTGAGGGTTATCCTCAGAGCTACTCATTTTCCCACAGTTACGTGCCGCACCTGTGCAGGCTGAACAGCCTTCTCGGACTTCGGAGAAAGTCCCGCATCAGAGAAGCAGAGAGTCACCACTTTGCACGCGTGAGATGAGACGCTGGCAGCACGCCCTGAGCCCTCTCCCACAGTTGCACCACCATCAGGTCACTGAAGGGAAAGTGGCTTTGGGTACACACAGTGTCTGCTGCAGTCCAGCCCTGTAGTGCTCAGATCTGCACGTGACCCAAAGTAAGTTCACTTTGTCACTGAATTTTCAAGGAATGGCAGGCCCTCCTCTCTAATTTTTAAAAAATTCTCCCCACTGGAAGGTTAGCGGGGCAGGATGCAGTGCCAGCAGCTGCAGCAGGTCCTGGACTGCAACTGGTATTCGTAATCTATACCCCTTAGCACTTACTCTCTATCCCTTCACCCTCAGCCAGTACTTCAGCCAGCCTGGGTCGCTTGCCCAGTGGGGTCACCCAGACGACACCCTTGAGGGGTGCAGGCCCTTGACTTCCTGGGCCTCATCAGGGTTTCATTGCATGTTCACTATTGTCACGAGGACATCAAGAGATGTTCCAGCAAATCCCCTATATTGCAGATGGAGTCTTCCTGTCTTCATTAGGTAGCAGAAACCCCAGCTCTTAATAAAATTCATGGTCTGGGGGGGGGAGAGAGAGGGGACAGGTATATGCATACACAAAGAGTGCAATGCGCACCACCCGAAAGATGGACATATTTGAAACTCGGATTTGGAGGGGGGCAGGGGCAACATACGTAACCTAAATATCTGTACCCCCATTATATGCTGAAATTAAAAAAAAAGAAATTCATGGTCTATTCCTCCCCTCCATTCCACTGCCATGAAGAATCCAAGTGACCAGGCAGCACTCAGGGTCACTCACAGCAGAACCCTGCAGAATCTCCCAGTGGAAGTGTTCCCTGCAGGAACCAGAAGCTGCCCTCCACCAGAACGGGGACAACAGAAAGCACATATTCTCCCCGAGGGTTACCAGAAGTGATGGTCAGCAGACCCAACCCCACCTTCATCCCTGTTCCCCAGACATGTGTATTCTAGCTCCTGGGGCACAGCACCACATATTAACCACTGATTCAATGCATATGCCACATCCTGGAGGTCAGTGTCACACACTGACATCGTCTCCAAGCCTTCACTAGGCTACTCCAGTGTCCTACCAGGCCAGCTGCTCCCAGGTGGTGCAGGGTATAGTAGGACCTGTGAATTACGTCTCCTGGCTGTGTTGGTCTCCTTCACCATGAAATAAATCTCCAGGTCTGAGATGATGTCTCTGTGGGATCCCATGCTGGTAAATCAGTCATGTTCTGACACCTCCAATAGCCACACTAGCAGAGTTCTGCAAACAGGAGCGACAAATCAAATCCAAGGAGGGTGGAGGTCAAAGAGGTGAATCGAATAGAGATGTGATGGAGACAACCACCCTGCATCTTTTAGATCTTCGAGGGTGGCACTAGTCTCTGCCATTCTACCTGGATAGTTTTTGACTTTCTGTCTTGGCTGGAGAAGGGGAAACTTTCAAGAGATTCCATTTAGCTCTTCCTCCCATAAAAACTCTTGTAACACAGGTGAGGGCACAAGTGTGAGCGTTCTGCCAACACCTAAGTACACCTATGCCAGTAATGCACACAAGGGTTGGAGGAATTACAGCAAGAACAGCCCATGGACTATTAGAGGCACTGTAAAGGGAACATAGGGTAGGGCTCTATTTATCACCTGGCCTTCACATGCCCAGTCTCACTGGGGAACTTTGGTGGCATTGCAGGTGAGATCCCCTAGAATCTCAGGGGATAGTGAGACCTTGCATTCAACAGCCTTCAAAAGGTCTGGGTGGTCCCCTTTCTTGGGGAATGGCCCAGGGTCCCCTTGTTGAAGGAGTCAGGGAATATTTATTGTATGTACTATGGCGGCATTGCACATTCTTCCTCAAGAGCACCTGGTTTTCCATCGGTTGATGGGCGCTGAGTCTGAGAACTAGCTCAGACCTGGAAAGTGGGTGAGGAATCATGGCTTTCCATTGCATTCCATTCCACTGCAGGGGCCGATACAAGCCATTAGATAGCCAGGTTTTTATTTTTGGTGGTTATGCTAGTCGTGGAATCCCCTAGGTGGCCACCTATCTGTCTAGTGCCTGGGGCACTGGAGTGCGTTATCCATCACTATAGCTCCCTGTGCGTCAAGGCACCCTGGTGGCCACTCTGGTCTTGCTTCGTACCATGTTAGCTATGTCCACCTGACCTCTGATGGGTAATGGCACAGCCAGGCCTCTGCCGGTCCAAAATCTTCTCATCCACATTGACATAAGGGAGCTCATATCCATGGCTGCACGTCCCATCGGCGCTGGCCTCAGAGGACAGTCACCACGGAGCTTGTCGCTGAAGCTGCAGCCTCCCACATGGTGCATCCCTCATTCTAACGCTGAGGGTGTCCTACTGGCCTTCCAGGGCACACAGATTGATGGGCAGTTTTCCTGGTTTCATGTAACAAAATCCATTCTAATACACCCACCTCTCTGACAGTCCTGACGTCTCCAAGGAGCCGTCCCAGCAGCATAACAAGGCTCCAGGAGTCCCCACCAGAACATTAAATCCCGAGTCTTGGGACAGTGTCCCCATGTCAATACAGCTATTGTGCCTAGTCTATGTGCCACCCCACCCCAAGTCCAATTCCTCAAATTCCACCCCTATACATATTTCCCAGCTCCTGCTGCCATACAGCAGCCAGGTCCTCCTACAACTCTTTCCATGAATAGGCCATTTCCTCCCATAACAGTACTGCGCTTCTTCTTTTGAGCTATGCTAAGACCTGACCTTAGTTATTAATCTAGATGGCAGGTGGGGGCTGATCTTGAGGCTGGACAAGCATCATCTTGCAAGGCAGCCACCTCAGGGGAGGTTTCTGCATGGTTTCCAGGCAAGGAGAGACCGATTGCTGTTGCCAGCCACGAGGGTTCAGGGGAACCTGGGAGTTGAGCGTCCTAAGGCATATCCATCCTAACATCCCAGCTCATATCTCAGGGTCCCAGTCCTCTAAAAGGGACCTGGGGAGACCAAGGTGGAACAATTGAGGCCAGGAGTTCGAGACCCCATCTCTACAAAAAATTTAAAAATTAGCCAGGTGTGATGGTATACACCTGTAGTTCCAGCTACTCAGGAGGCTGACGCAGGAGGATCACTTGAGCCCAAGAGTTTGAAGTTGCAATGAGCTATGATGATGCCATTACACTTGCCTGGGCGACAGAGCAAGACACTGTCTCAAAAACAAATTAAATAAATATATATATAAATGTAAATTAATAGTCTGTTAATCAAAATTTATCAGAGAAATTACAGCATTGGTTTTAGATGCAAAGACGCATACTTGGAACAAATATATTTTAATTTTTTATTCAAACCTGTTTATATCTACCCTTCCTTATTTGAAAAGAGATTGAATGTTGTCATTAAGTAGGTGGAAAATCAGTTTGTATCACTCTATTCGAACTCAGTAAAATTTTTCACCTTGCAATAAAATAAATAAATAAAAGGGACCTGAACTGAGCCTAGAGACCTGTCAGGGTGAAGGCCCACTCAGCCTTCTTTGCAGTTCTGCCTTCCTTACCATTAAATCCCGGCCTTGGTTTTCAGCACTGCCTGTCCTCTAACTGCACCGCACCCAATCCGCCAAGTGACAGCCTCAGGAACTGAGAGGCTTCAGTACAGCAGTGGTTGCCACACCCCGCACTAGCCACCTGCGATGGAGTCCCTATTGCCATCTGACCGGTAAGTGATCCCATTCCGGAATCCCATGCTGAAGCTGAACTTTCTGGGGTGACTTCTGTATTGGCTGCCATAGTTGGCATCCTCCCCAAAGCTGAAACAAGGTCAGGGAACAAGGTCGGGTGCAGGGAGTTGACTTGGGAGACGGTCCTAGGAAGCCAGAGTAAGGGGGAAGGGACAGTGGGACAAGGAAGGACAGAGCCCAGCTGGGGTACACGACTGAGCTGGCTACTCTGCAGGCAGCTGGAGATCAGCCCTGCCGCGGGCCCCCTGCGGAACCGAGCAGAATGCACCTTAGAGCTGCTTCTCTGGGGACAGAGAGGAAGACATTTGTTCGCGGACTCCTCTCCCCCATCATGCCCCCGCAGCTGTAAACTACCCTCCTCTTC
The DNA here is from genome assembly GCA_963575035.1 of Avahi laniger. NCBI lineage: Eukaryota > Metazoa > Chordata > Mammalia > Primates > Indriidae > Avahi > Avahi laniger. The sequence goes on along the minus strand of CAUYSK010084197.1, from coordinate 21,697 downwards.
CCCACTGTGCCTGCATGGGGGCTCAGCTTCGGAGAAAACCAGGAAGACGATGCAGCCCGTGTGTGAGGTGGGACGATGACGGAACGCTTGGACGTGTCCGTGACTGTGCTGGAATCGGACGGGCCGAAAGGGTGTGGCACGGAGCAAAACACCATCTGCTGCAAAGAACGTTTCTGACAGCGGGAACAGCATGTGCGAAAGCCAGAGACAGAGGGGACGGTTAGAGCATAAGAGGGAGTAAGAACACTTGAGGCAAAAGAGGTGGGATCTGATCATAAAGAATCTTGTAGGCCATGTGAAGATTTTGAATTTTGCCTTGAGAGAATTTGAGGGCCATTGAAGTATTTTAAGCCAGGGAGTGAAATGATGGTAAACTTATTTAGCTTTGTAAATAAAAGCCACTAATTGTCATCCTGCATCATCACTCCCCATCTTCCTTGGTGCCTTTCATCTTTCAGTGGGCACATGACTGCAGCCCAAGTCTCCCTTACACCTAGGAGTGGCCACGTGACTCAGTCTTGGCCAATGGGATGTGCGTGAGAGTAGTGGATACATACTATCCACAAAATAATCCTCAGTGGGAGTAGCCTCATTCCTGCTGGCTGGACTGCAGATGTGATAGCTGGAGCTGCAGTAGCCATCTCAGCCCACGAGGTGGCAAGGTAAAAATGGCAAGGCATTAAAATACAAAGGAGCTTCAGTGCCTGACAACACTGTGGAGCAGAGCCACCATGCCAGCCCCAAACTGCTCACCTGCAGACTTTCCCGTGTACTTTTGAGTCTCCGTTACTCACAGTGTAACATAATTCTAACCAACACAGGGCTCTAGAGTGAATACTGACACATCAGCTAGAGATTTATTACAGGCAAAGAACCTGGGCAAAGAGTAATGGTAGTTTGCACTGGGATGGTGGCAGTGAGGATCGAGTGAAATCAGTGGATTAGAAGTTAAATCTATGGCTTGGTGTTTATAGGGGTGTATATGGGGGTGAGAGAGAAGGAGCTCTAGGGATGCCCCGGTTCCAGGCGGAGCTAAAGGGTAGTGGTGGGACCTAGGCTGGGTATGTAGATTAGGTGAGCACATACTCTGTTCCCTTGTTCCTAAGTAGGGACTGAGATACCTGGTTTCAGGGCCCCAAGGGCACCTGCACCCATGAAGGAGATCTTGAACTAGCTTCCAAAAGAACCTCTAGACTTATCTCTTTGGTAAACCTTTGTGGATGTTTCCCTGCATCCTCACCCCCAACGAGGGGTGGGAAACCTGTGGCCTTCTGATTTCGAGATTGTTCTTTTTTAAGCACCAAAGTAGGCAAGAAAGGCTTCATCTTTCTGTGCTGCACCCCTTTTAATAAAGGGTTTTTTTCTGTGATGTTTGGATTCAGTCAAGGGGCCACACTGGGGGATCTGGAGGGCCACGTGTTCCCCACCCCTCGGCAGCTCTTGATATGACCAATATCTATCCTTGGTGTTTCACATAGAGCTCAGAAGATTTCACAGAGCACCAGCTCTGTGCTCTGTGTGTGATGAAGAGACGGCTTGGTTGGGGGCAGAGTTAACTCAGGCACTGGGCTAGACCCTATGGATAGAAATGCAAAAGACACTATCTCCACCCTTGGGCAGCTCACGGCAAAGAAGTGAGATTAGTAAACAAATATCGTCAGCACCATGGGAATCCATCCAGTGACAGACTGTTCTGGGTACATCATTTCCCCAAGGAAGGTGGTTGTCCTTGCCTGCAGGGTTACGGAAGTCATCACAGATAAGGGGTCATCAGGACCAGGTTTTGAAGACCAGATGAGGACAGACATTCCCGGCAAAGGTACTCGCCTGTACAAAGACATTCAGGGATGAACCAGTGTCATGATTTCAGAAAATCGTTAGCAGCTGGGTATTAATGGAATGGAAAGCTTTCATGGTTTTTTGGCAGAAGAGGGATTGGAAACTCAGGGTGCAGGCAGAGGCCATGACAAAGGGAACATTGCGAGCCACACTAAGTGGTGTGTCTTGCAGGTACGGGTAATAGAGAAGACAGGGACGGAGAGCTTTCGTCAGGAGGGTGATGAGACATCCGACGAAGCAGTAACCGTGGTCATCGCTAACATTTATTGAGCACTTTCTTATGTGCCGAGACCGGTGCTAAGCGTTTGACCCACATAACCTCATTTACTCTCCACCCAGCAAGATGCACATTTTTAGTAGCCCCGCTGTTATAGACGAGGAAACTGATATCCAGGTACATCATACAACGAGCCTACGATCGCACAGCTAATAAGTAGTACAGCCGGGATTCTAACCAGAGGGGTGTGTCCCCAGTGCTCACACCCTTAACCAAGATTTAGCTAATGCTAAGATTCCCTCTCATTGCTTATGTAATGAGATGTGTAATGAGATCCATTACTTTGCAACTGTGCTTTAGGTCACTCCATGCATGGAGGTGGGAGGAAGGAGAGGCAGGGTGTTTTGCACAAAAGGAGTTTTCAGTAAGTATCTCCAACCAAGGAAGAAATTGAAGAATAAAGAAACATGGAATTCTAGGCAGCTAAAGGGAAAGTGCACTTTAGAGAAAACATGGTCCAACTCTCTTATATTTCCAGGGAGCAAACTGGAGCTCTCCAAAGGGGTCACACAGACACTTGGTGGCAGGGTCTGGCTCTGGGCACTGACTCTTGATACTTTTCTTGCACTATCAGGACAATTTAGCAATGTTCCTGTACTCTATTCCTCACCTCTCTGCACAATACCATCTTTCTTGAGGTACTGGCAAACTGTACTCACTCCTCGGAAGTAAGAGGACAGCTTTGTTCTTTTTCTTTTTAACAGCAGAGGTCCCAGAAACAAAGCCAGAATTGGCCCCGAGAAACTCAATGCACACGTTGCAACGTCTGAGTCGCAGGGAGTCAGTTGAAGGAAAAGCAAATCGTTCCCCAAAGCTATCATTATGCCGAGAACTTTGCCTACAAAAGAAAAAAAAAAAAGATGAACAGGTCAAATAAAGAGGTCCAGCCCAAGTCCCCGAATCCCAAAGCGGGATCAAATGAGTCCGCCCCGAGCAGAAACCACCCACCTCCCTGGTCAAGGCAAAAGTCAAGCAGACAGGCGCCCGGGGTTACCAGAGAGCAAACTGAGCTGGGACGCTGCACCCGCCCACGCCATCTCTCCATCACACACACATCATCATCATCATCACCACACCCCATCACCCCACAGCGTGCCCAGGACCTTTCTGGTGTCTTCGAAGGGAGACATATTTAAGATGCAAGACAATAGAATGATGCCAACACCTAGAAAGGGCGCCAGATGCGGGCTTCTTGCTCCTGCCTTGACATGTGACTAAGTTTGTTCAACGTCTGCTCTGTGAAGTGACAGCCGGTGCTATGGTGTAGAGGAAAGAACACCGGGCTGAGACCCAGAAGGTTCTGGTTCCCTTAGCATTTCCTGTTTGACTTTGGGCTTCTTATTTTCCCTTTCCAAGCCCCAGTTTGCCGATCTGAAAAAAAGAAATGAAGGGTCTTTGCAGTCCTAGCATATTGTTGAACATGAGGGGGCAGCCTCCTCACCGTCCCCTCCCAACAAACACCCACGGCTCCCTGGCCTCACTCTTGCTGTTCCACCTGCTGGGAATGCCCCTTCCCAGCTCCCCAATCCCAATCAAAGCCCAGTTTTCTCGAGGAACTCCTCCCTAGTTAATCCCACAACTCTACGTTCCTTACTCTGGAGCCCCTCAGCAAGTCTGTGTTATTTCTCACATACGTTGCCTTAGAACCCTTCGTGCGTGAGTAGATTATCTCTGCAACCAGAGAGCGACCTCCTCCAGGGCAAGGACCCCGGCATGTTTTCCCCTGTGGACACCGTGCCCTCGAGTGTACCTGTGCTTAATCAGTGTCTGGGTCATGCGACTCTAGCCCTCCACTTCCTCTGTTGGCTGAAGTTGAGGATCACATTGTCTACGGGATAATGTCATTCCTTTGCTCCACAAATATGTGTTGAACACTGTGTTACTTCATGCTGGACACTGTTAGGTACCGGAGAGGCAGCGATGAGTCAGGCACAGCTCCTGGCTTCAAGGACCTCTCAGTCTGACATCCGAGGTCACTCGCAATTGGCCCAGCCTTGTTCTCCTGTATTCTCCCACCCAGACCTCCTCCAGCTCAGGATGGCCTTTCTCCCACTCCTTGATGTCACTGGTGCTTAATCCTTCGCTGGGATTCTCTATCCTGTTGGTTGGGACCTAGATACCTGTTGCCCGGAGAGGAGGCCAGTGGTGGGGTCACCTGACGAAAGGTGCCTCCTCCCTCCTGAGCCACCAAACAGCTGCTCAGGCTGCTAACTCACATCTTGGGCCTGTTGCTTCCCTCGAGCGCTGCACCTGACCCACAACGCGCAGGCAAATGCAGCCTGAGCCGGCGAGTAACAGAAAACCTGCCATCCCTGGTAGTTTCCCTAATTGGATTAAGAACAAAACACGATTTCCTCCTTTTCTTCCTAATGCGTGCTACAGATCAGTGCTCCTAACAACGAGACCGGGCGCCTCCTACGCAGGAGCACAGGATGCCAGCGGGCTACATTTGCAGGGGCATCACCCTCTTTGGCCCAGCATCCTGGCCCCTGTTGCCACCCGCTCCCCGGCCCTGCATCCAGGACATGTTCTCACAGATGAGAAGGATAAAGGCTCAAACTGCAAGGGGCAGAAGAGAAGCATCGGTCTTCTCTTTGTGGAACATTCACTTCCCCAAGCAGCGCCCGCATCCCTGGGCTAGCAGGGTGGAGGATACCACCAACGCCCCCTGCGGATCAATCCTTTTCTCTCCCCCAATTCCCAGCCAAAATTCATCCGCAGCCACCAATACGTTGTGGTGAGGGCTTGGATCTAAATCCTTTCCCATCCGATTAGGAGTTCCTGATGGAAAAGAATTCTAGCTCTCCCAAAATCTGCCAGCTTCCACGGGACGGAGGCTGAGACTCCTCTTGCATGGGGCCTCTGTGAGTAAAGGCTTTTATCCCTTTTCAGACTGGGGCATCCCCACTGCTGGGCTGTACCTCCCCCATCAGATTGGGAGCTCTGCCAGGGAAAGGCCTGTTCTCCCTCACAGGCCAGAGCTTCCCCAGGACAGGGCCTACTAGGTTCAGTTAAACAGACATGAACTATTTACTCAACCCCTGCTGTGTGCCAGATACTCCCCTGAACAAAAACTGGGACCTGGTTCCCGCCACGAAGAGTTGCTAGTCCAAAGGAGGAGACACAGCATCCCCCCCGGTAAGACCAGCAGCTGAGGCGGGGCCCAGCTCTCCTGGTCCTAACAGCCAACTTAAGGAAGTAACTAAGAGATGAATGCATCCAGAAAAAGGCAGCAGTATCTGGCCCCTCTCTGCACTGGCTGGGCATGTCCCGTAACTTTAGTTTCTCAAATCATAAACTAGAAATAACAGAACCTACCTGGTGAGGGTTTTGTAAGGCTCCTGCAATATGACAGGTAGAGCCAGAATGTTGGGTGCTGACACCGGCCTGGAGTGAGGGGAAGCACGAGCCCATTTCCTTGATTCTGCAGCTCCCATCGTGGCTCGTTTCAAGACACCAGTGTGATGTTGCTGAGAACAGTGCTGGGAAGAGATGTGCCAAATTGGATTTCAGGAGCTGGTTTGAGCCTGTTTCAGCATATCACCACTTAGGGTATACTAGATGTTCAGGAAAACGGTGAGCTCTTGTTAGTACCTGGTCAGGCCATACCTAGCCCTTTTTTGTACCTTTTTTTTTTTTTTTTTTAATGTCTGAACATCACCCTTAAAAGGGACCTGAACAGGTTGCGGCATTTTAGAGAAGGGTGACCTAAGGATGGTATGGTATGGGTTCACCAAACTGTGTCCTATTTCCTGTTGGGCACACCACCAACTGTTTTTGCAACCTCCCTTGCAGGTAGAGCAGCCACGTGACTGAGCTCTGGCCAAAGGCGTGTGCACAAGCGTGATGTGTTATCACTTCCAGACATGACCCGTGAAAACTTCCCAAGCAACCTCCACATCCAACTTTCCCACTCACTGGCTCAGGGGAGGGGACAGAGCCCCCAGATGGAAGAAACAGGCATGTGAAATTACTGCACAGAAGGTCACCTGCTGAATACCTGTCCTGGACAGTCATGTGCATGAGACGTCAACTTCTATAAAGTTAATGAAGCCACTAAGGCTTTCAGATGGTGTGTTATAGCGGTTAGCTCATCCCAACCAGCACAGATGGCCTCAAAACCCCAGCACAGGACAAACAGCTGGGGAATCGTCACCCTGGAGAAGGGAAGGTCCAGCAGAGAATGCTGTGCATTGTCCTCAAATACTTTATGCATCATCCTGGGCAGAGTTGTCCTGTGCGACACCAGGGAGCAGCTCTAGGATCAATGGAAGGAAAGTTCCGGGGATACGGATCACAGCTGCATGCACAGGAAGGAAGACGTTAGCAGAGCTGACAAGAGGTGGGATGGGCAGACTCAGGAGACAGTGAGCGTCCTCCGCTAGCCGTGCTAATAGGCAGGAACATGCAGAAGCTACTGGCGCACCAGCTAGCAGCTCGACATGAGCTACGTATTGCACGAACACCTTCAAGACCTTAGATTCTATGATTTTATGATCTGTCATTCCCAACCAGGATGCTACCTCTTCCCTCAGCCCAGGATGTCCCCAGGCCTGGGCTTGGCTTTTCCCTGAGACTGCAAGCCCTGGGGGAAGAACCCTAGTTCTCCTCCAGAGCCTGCCCTGGCTCCTCCTGCCTCAGCACCCATCAAGGGCCCCGTGGTCAAATGCAGGGAGCAGGCTCAGTGATTACTGGGAACGCTGATTACTAGGGAACGCTGGATTTCAGTCCCCAAATTCTACACTCCTGAGCAGGAGAAAGCAGGGAATGAACGGAGAAGTCTAAGTGCAGGGAGGCGGGGTCAGCGTACTGATCCGAAAAGCCACTGGAGACGGAGGAGAGGGGGGCGGCTGCTTGCTGGTGTCCAGCAAAGGCAGCGAGTGATCCCGATTCTCTCAGCTTTGTCCAGGAACGAAGGCTCAGCAGGGATTTCAACAGCGTATTCTCAGGGCAGAGGCCCTGGCTCGTCTCTCTGGAGGCTTTTTGATGCGAGTGTCCGGACCGTGTTCCATCAACGTACACACGCGTGCACTCGCGTGCATGCCCACACATGCAGACCTCTCCACCTCTGTTCTGGCCTCCAGAGAGAGGCCTGCTGTCTCCTCAAATATTCCCCAAAGCCGAGCACCCACACGCACCCTGAGATTTCCAGGAAATCTGGGGGCTGGGCCTGGGGGAGTGGTAGGGAAAGTTGCAGAGAAACAGGCTTCAAGGCATTTTCCTGGAAGAGTCATTAAGATGTATCAAATCCTGACACCTCCCGCCCTGCCCACACCGGCCTCACCTCCACCCAGGCCTCCCCGTCGCACGTACACCACATTAAGGCCAAATCGAATTAGAATAATTAACTTTTGGTCACACTTTTAATTTGGCGCAGGAAATAAGAGAGCTAATGGAGATTAAACAAGGCTCCGACTCCAGAGACCAGCTTGGAAGCTGCATGGGGAAGGCCAGGGCTCTGGTGGGAAGGAAAAAAAACCCCAGCCAGAGAAAAGAGGCTGAGGCAGATGCGTGGTGAGCCAGCCAGCATGTGTGTGCATGTATGTTCGTGCATGTATCTATGCTGGTGTGTGCACACTTATCATATATGAAAACATGCTGTGTCACGTAGGTACACATGTCCTCTGTGCATGTGCACATGTCTGGAGGTTTGCACACGAGTTTCTCTGTACGTGAGTAGGAGTGTCAAGTCAAATTTCACATGTACCAGAATCATCTGATGGGATTTAGGAAAATGCAGATTCCCGGGCCCTTCCCCAGGAAGGGTCATAGAGAGGGCCCTGGTTCTTTGCATTCTTGGCAAGCAGCAGGTGGATCTGGGGCAGGGGCCCATAAGCCATCATTTGAGAGAAACGATAAAGTCCAATTCCCTCGTTTTACAGATAGGGAGACTGAGGCCCAGAGAGGGGAAGAGCTGCTCGGCGTGGGTTAGAAGCTAGGCCAGAACCGGCGCCCTGTCTTCTGCTCCCTGGTGCTCTTTCCCACGTCAACCCCAGGATGAATAAACAGAGACAGCATCCTCCAAGCCCCGTCCCCTGAGGGAGCCTGGCCCCACCATAGCCTCTAGACATCCAGGTCTAGGAGGGACACACTGTCCCTTGAATCTGACATTTCCACCTGTTCTCACACTTACCTCTGGCCAGGTGGACACTGAGAAAGAGACAGGGATCGGCAGCCCACGTCTGCTAAGGGAAGTGTTCCGGGCCCTGGAGGAGTCGAGATTCACGGAGGCCACTGCTGCCTTGGAGGGAAATTCCCATCGGCGAGTGAGAAACGGAGCGAGGTCAAGACCTCACCACTCTCGCCAAGAAGGCTGGTGGAGGGGAGCCCAGCCTGGGCTTTTCCACGTGAGAAGACGAGGCCTCATCACCCACTGAATCCAGTTACCGCCCACGGGGTCTGGCCACGTGCATCGGCCACGCCGACCTGCCCCAGTACCCTCTGCCCCTACACGGGGACCAGAGAGAAGGGAGGGCCCAAGATCACGCAGCGTTTCAGGTCAACGCCCAGGCTCCTGGCCCCTGGCCTGTGTCCTTCCTCCTGCACCACCCTCATGCCTTGCTGGAGAAGCAGCCCCGGCTGGAATCCTCTCACGATGAAGAAAGACACATAACACGTCAAGTGTCAGGCCGGATCTGCTCCCGACAGGCTCAGAGCAAGACCCGGGTGCTTGGGAACAACCGGCTCACTTTCTCAGGGTCTCGCTTCCCTAGCTTCACCCCCCCACACCCCCGCTCTCTGGAGCATGGAGGGAGGAGGATGAGCAGAGGACAAGGGGTACCAAGGAAATCTGACCGTCTTAAAGTCAGGGAGCTACAGCCCAGGCACCACCCGCGGCTCCCTGTGCGTGTGGCCGGGACAGGTGCGCCTGTCCTAGCAGCCGTCTTCCCTGCCCCGCAGTGGTGGTGATGGCTCGTCCCCTACCCCTCCGCGCCCTGGTGCCTCATGTCCTTCTTCTCCTTCCACAAGCATCTTTCCCTCCTTCTCCCTTCCTGCGTTTGCTCTGGGACGAGCGTCCAAGGCGACTCCCAAGTGCTAGAAAAGGCATGTGATCGCGACGCTGGCCTCGAGGGCTCGAGGAGGCCTCCCGGAGAAAATAACTCCACTCCTGAGCCCTGACAGGTGCGTGGGGCTGGCCCAGGAGAGAGGACCGGAGAGGAGTGTTCCAGGTAGAAGAAACAGCTTATGCAAAGCCCTGAGGCAGAGAAAGGCTTGACTAAAGAGAGTCCCCGCTCGGGGAGACAGAGGGTCAGGCACCGGCAGTGTCGGCCTTGAACGCCGTGGGAGGGAGTTTGAATTTTATCCTGAGAGTGGCTGGAAGCAACAGAAAGGTTTGCTACAAGGGAGGGACGGGAGCAGATTTGCGCCTTCAACAGCGCACTCTGGCTGCAGCCTGGAGACTGTAGACACCGGAGACCTGTTAGGAAGTGTTGGCAGCGGTCCTGCCAACACGATTGTAGAGGAGACGATTGTAGCCTGGACCCTGGCGGTGGCGGAGGAGACAAAGAGGGACAGAGGGAACCAGATGCCGTAGACTTAGGAGGAGCCGCAGCCCTGGGGTCCCTTAGATGGGGGGACAAGGACGGGTATCCAAGGGAGGCACCAGGCCCCGGGGTGCAGGAGGGGGCCTCTGTTTGGACACTGAAGCCCCCACTCTCTGCATAAGCTCCGTCAAGCTCCTTAACTACTGTGAGCCTCAGGGGCCTTGTCTATGAAAAGGAAAGATACCTCATAAGCTGGTGTGATGATTCAAATTAAGTCGTATTGGTATGAACAGTGCTCGGCACCTAATAGGTACTTAACAAAATTACTTTCCGGGGCCTCCCTCCTAAGTCTAACTAAGAAGCTCGCTTTGCAGGTCCGGCCCTTTCTTCCCTCTGAGGCTTACCGTGCGGAGGTGAAGGTCACCTGTCCCCGCACCCCACACTTTCTGCCAAGTACAAGTCTCTGTGAGAGCAGGAACTGAGCTTTGTCATCTTGTCCTCGCTAATGTGGAAAAATTCGTCCCTTGCCTCGGCTCCTGCCGCCTTCACACCAGGATCCAGCAGCCATCAGAGTGATCGTGTTAAGACGTAAGGTCATGTCGCTGTCTGCTCTGAACGCCCAGTGGTCTCGCTTGAAATAAAAGCCACAGTCGTGCCTGTGGCCCACACGGCCCCATCTGCTCTGCTCCTCCTTGTCTCTGCCCTTATCACCTCCCACTCTCCCCTGCGTCCATTCTGCCCTAGTCACACCTCCTTGCTGTCCCTCACGCCTGCCAGGCCTGTGCCTGCCCCAGGGCCTTTGCACCAGCACAGATATTCCGTGGCTTCCTCAGCTTCCTCCTCTCTTTAAGCTCTTTATTCAGATGGCACCTGCCAGGTAAGGCCTTCCCCAGTTACCATCTTCAAATCACGCCACCGGCTCGCCCAATCTCTCTCTATGCTTTACTTTTTTCTCCATAGCACCCATCATCATTAATAATGCTATATATCTTATTTATTTATTTTGGGTTTTCTTTGTCTCCCTACTCTAATACATAAAATTCCTTGAGACCAGAGAATTATATCAGCTTTGTTCATTGCTGTATTCGTCGATACCTGGAACAGTTGCCTGGCACAGATTGAACATTTGAATAAGAGGGAGGGAGGGAAAGAGGAAGTTTCATCTTCCTAAAGTCCCGGTTGCCATCTGAGGCGCTGGGCATCTCATTTCACATAAAGGCAGGGGTCAATTTGTGGCCGGGGTTTTAGGTGAATAAGATGCTCAAAATTCAACACTCACTGCAGCAAGCGTTCGCACTCACAAAAGGGAGGAGGCAAGTTTCCAGGCAACCCCCCTGCAAAAGGCTGGCATGACTCACAGACCCGCCGCACTCCCCCAGTGCCCGCCACCCCCAGCCCAGGGCGAGAGGCCGTGCTCTGTGCGCCGGCTCCTGGGGCCGCCCGGAGGAGGTGCTCGCGCTGCTGAGACGCCCCAGAGCAAGAAGGGTAAGCTCCCTGCCAGGCCAGGCCAGGTGCCAATGCCACCCTGCTCCGGCTGGCTGGGGGCTCGGGAACCCACCGGATGTCCCTGGGCCTCCAGAGGCGTCCATTGTTCCTCACAGGGTCTGGCGAAGCTCAAGGGTGTGTGAAAATGTAAACTTCTGCTTTTTCTAGTCTCTGAACTTTCCCCCACCCAAACTGATTACTTCACAATTCTGAGAACGAAGTTTAATCTCTCAGTTTTGCAAAAGGAAAACTCATCTCGCAGGACCCTCTGTTTGCTTTATGTCTATCTTTGTCTCTCTTTTTTCTCAATTCAGTTTCCCCGTCTGTCTAACTCGGCCTCCTTCGCGTCTCTGTGCGTGTGTACGCGTGTGTGTGAGTGTGTGTGTGTGTGTGTGCATGTGTGTGTGCGTGTGTGCGCGTGTGTGCGTGTGTGTGCGCACGTGTGTGCATGTGTGTGTGTGCGTGTGTGTGAGTGTGTGTGTGCGCGTGTGTGCGCGCGTGTGTGTGTGCACGCGTGTGCGCGTGTGTGCGTGTGTGTGCACGTGTGTGCGTGTGTGTGCACGTGTGTGTGTGCGTGTGTGTGTGCGCGCGTGTGTGCGTGTGTGTGCGCGTGTGTGCGCGTGTGTGCGTGTGTGCATGTGTGTGTGCGCGTGTGTGTGAGTGTGTGTGTGTGCGTGTGTGCGCGTGTGTGCGTGTGTGCATGTGTGTGCGAGTGTGTGTCTCAGTGTGTGTGCACATGTGTGTGTCTCAGTGTGTGCGCGCGCGTGTGTGTGTGCGCGTGTGTGCGTGTGTGCGTGTGCGTGTGTGCGCGCGCGTATGTGTGTGTGTCTGCGTGTGTGTGTGCGTGTGTGTGTGCGCGTGTGTGTGCGCGCGCATGTGTGTGCATGTGTGTGCGCGCACGTGTGTGCATGTGTGTGTGCGCGTGTGTGTGCGCACGCGCATGCAGGTGCCTGCGTCTGCGTCCTCCCTCTGCTCTGTCGGTCCGTCTCTGAGCATCTCTGTCTCTGCTTCCTTCTCTGCCTCGCTCTGTACGGTTGTGCGTGTCTCAGACTCGCTTTCTGTCTGTTTTCCTCTTTCTCTTCTCTCTCTTCTCCGTTTCTCTCTTTTTCTCCTCTCTCTGCCTCACTGTGTGTCTCTACGTGACTGTTTCTCTGTGTCCTACCATCTCTCTCTCCCTGTCTCTCACCTTCTCTTTCCGTCTCTGTCTCAATCTGCGTGTGTATCTCTCCCCCCTCACTTCCCTGCCTCACTCGCCCGACTGCTCCTTGTCCCTGCGGGTCGCCGTGAGGATTTGTGGAGCGCACAGGCAGGGCGGCAGCAGCCCATTTGAAAGGCTGCTGGCAGACGTGAGAACTTAGTGCTGCGCCAGCCTGCGGGAAAACGAGCTGTGACCCTGCCGAGGGCTTCTGTGCTCAGGGCAGCCCGGACCTTCTTCCTTCTCCTCTGGTAGAGGAGAGGTGACCCTTTAGACAGCCCCCCGGTGCCCCCTTTGATTCGCATTTGACGGGTCTGAGGCTCCCAGGGAGTCAGAATCACAATCAAGCTTCACCTCTACCTAACACAGCCGAGACGGCGCCGGACCCACAGTCGGGATACCTGGATTCTCGAGGCTTTGAGCAGATCACGGTCCCACTCTCTGGGCTCTGTTTCCACGTCTGGAAAATGGCTACAGCACCCTAGGGGTCTAAGAAACCTGGGGCATCCTGCTGGAGGGGAATCAAGTGACGTGTGTCACACCTGGGAAAACCAATCAGAGCTCCAGCGGACAAGGCACTGGGGCCATCAGAGACACCTAGACACAGAGAGAAGGCGCCGAGGGACTCGGTGGCCAGAGGGGTGGAGAGTGGGCGCCATGAGGAGGCAGCAGGGGAGGGGTCCCACCACGACGGCTTCCTTTCCCCGCGCACGCAGCCCCACGCGGCTGATTGGGTCTGAGTGCCCCTGGTCCTCGCTCAGGCAGCAGCGGGGCCAGAGAGGAAGTGGGAGAGGGGAGCAGAGAACAGGGCCACCTGAAGGAAGGCAGGGGGAGAAACAAACCTTTCTCGAGCACCTGCTCCGTGCCTTGCTCTGTGTGAGAGGTTAAATACCTGGCTGAGGGTGGAGCCCACATCTGCTGGGCCCCTAAAACCTGTGCTTTTTCTACAGCCACAGGGACTCTTAAAGAGTGAGAAAAAAACCTCCCAAAAGGAGAGGAGAAGAAACTTGCAGACACATTTTTCCTACTGTACGTTTCCCCAGCATTCATCCTTATCTGTGAAGAAAGTTGGGAAGGGAGTGGTCTGCAAAAGAGAATCTGGGATATATTTTGAGAAAGGAGCTAAGTTTCTGTTTTCAGGTGCTTGAAGGGTTTACATCAGGGAGGCAAAAAGATGTCATCTATTTCCACAAAATAGAGACAATGAACCTAGACTGCAGCAAGAGAGGCTTGGAGCAGACCCAAGGAAGGACTTCCTACCTATCAAGGAATTGGTACAGGCTTGAGTTCACCACTGAAAGTTACTTAAGTAAAGAAGGGGATCCCTGACCAAAATCCTTTGGAAGGGGGCTAACTCGTGTGGGCACAGGGAATTAGGCCAAATGACCCGTTGGAGGCTCCTACGACTCTTGGAGTCTACCCTCCGTGTGTAAGTAAACACACCAGCACACATATTCGCAGACACACACACACACGCTTAGAGGCTTGAACACCCATGTTTCTCCCTGGTGGGGCTCCGCAGCCCACCCGCAGCTAGGCTCGCCAGCCCCCACCCTCAACTCCCTCTGCATGGCAGGGACTGCCACGGGAGGGGCCCTCCTTGCTGGACAGTGGAGTCCCCGCAGACAGGAAGGAAGCCAGAGCAGACATCACTATCTCCGCATCGCTCCAGACAGCCACCTCGGAGCCCTCTGCCTTTCAGGAAGCCAAGTCAGGAAATTAACCGAGAGCCCAGACGCCTCCAGACACCTGCCTGGAAATTCAAACCTGGAGCAGGTGGGGGCTGGCTGGGGAGGAGCACAGAGTGTGATGAGAGGGGCTTCCTGCAGGGGGCAGTAAGGGGCAGCGTCACAGATGACCAACCTGGGCTGCCTGGGCAGGGACCTCCAGGGACGCAGCCAGCTTGTCCTGGGAGCACAGACCACCTAACAGCAGGAGGCTCCGGAGCAGGGGAGCCCTGACTGCAATTTGGTCACCCTGCAGCCCCCCAGGGGATGCAGACAGAAGGGACAGAAACAATAGGGAGGCTTCTCCTTGGAACCGGGGCTGAAAAGAGGCTGCGCTACACCGAAGCGAGCACAAGTTTTAGCGCCAAACCTGGGTTCGCACCCACAGGTTGTCGCTTGCAAGTTCTGTGACCTTGTGTCTCTGCTGCCACCAATGAAACTGGCATAATAATGGCAACCTGCATTAGTTAAGGTAGGGCCACTGTCCTAACAAATAATCCTAGAAATCTCAGTGGTTTAACGCAATGAAAACATAGTTCTTCTTGTTTCCGGTTTAATTTCTTCTTGTTTCCACTGGCCAGATCTGGGTGGCGTGATCCTCCTGTGGGGAGGCCAGGAAGTACAGTCCACTGCGTGTCAAGAAGGAAACGGAACCGGGATTACAGTCCACCCCATTTCACAGATGAGAAAACTGAGGAAAAGAGTGGTTAAGCAACTTGCACAAGGTCCTAAAGTAGGAAGGAACCGAGCCAAGATTTAACCTCAGGCAATCGAGTTGAGCCCCAGCCTTGAGGGCAGGGCCTGTGTCTCACTGCCTCTGTCCCAGCACGGACTCAGTCCCTGGCACGGAAGTGAGGCTGAGGACAGGTTTGCTGAACTGACCTGGGCCCCAAAAGGCAGCCCCTGCAGTGGGGAGGTGGGGATCGGGGCCCCCGGAGCTAAGGAGCCCGCCTTGGCGATCTCCCCTCCAGCGCTGCCCTGCTGACCCCAGGCCCTCGCCCCACCACGCCTCTGACTCAACATCTGTTGAAACTGATGATCTTCTGCCCCGCGGGCTCCCTGTGCCCCAGTGGCACAGCTGACAGCTTCATTAAAGACAGTTGCCACCAGCGCCTCTCAGTCCAGCAGAGCCACGGACACATGTCATCACTGACCCATACCCCCAGCCACCTCCCTGCCACCAACAACACACAGGGCAGCCCAGCCTAGAGTCGATTTGAATCTTCACTGGCCACGACCGTGGGCCCCTCCCCTCCAGGGTCTGGGATCAAGGGGCAACCTCTTAATTCTGAGGCCCCCAGACGGATGGATCCACCCTCGATGGACTCACCACACAGAAGAGGGCGACCAGGACCAGGAGTCCGTGCAGACAGGTGTGTGCAGGCGTCAGCTCCGTGCTGGGGACGTCACCCACCCCTGCCTTTCTCTGGATCTGCCTCCGGCTCCAAGAGGAAAATCTCAGCAGGATTCCTTAGGAGTAGAACTTTCAGGGGCTGCTCTACACAGAAAGGGACTTCTCCCTCAGCCCACTGTGCCCCTAAACTCCCCTCAGCTCTGCACTGGGTGACCTCAGACGGGTCGCTCACCTCCACCAAGCCTCACCGCCCTCACAGGCCCGTGTGAGGCTGGGCCTTGCGAACACCCTTCAGCCGAGAGGCAGGGCGGGCACGCGGCCAGGGCCAACTCTACTGATGCAAGGAGACAAGGAGGACGATAAAATAGCTATCATTTGCTGACATTTCCCTACGTCCCAGAAACTCTTCCATGTGCTTTACCTGTGTGAATGTATGCATTCATCCCCACAACCCTAGTAGGTAGACGCCGTTATTATTCCCATCTTACAGATGAGGAAACTGAGCCACAGAGGGTCAGGTAACTTGGCCAAGTTCTTGCAGCTAGCAAGGCAGCCCAGATCCAAAGCCCTGTCCACTTATCACTCAGCACCAGCGTGAAACGCCGAACACAGCAGGTAGCCAAGGATGGTTAGCCCCCTTCCCACGGAGGGGCCAGAGGTGCTGGGACACATGGTCCCAGGGGCCACAGAGGGGAACCCCACCCCCTCGTCCAGAGCAGTGGTGGGCAGACCCTCCCCACCTGGAGGTAGTTAGGCTGGACCCAGCCCGCCCCAGCCCACGCTGGCACCGTGAGGATGATGAAGTCGAAGAGCCATCTCCAGCTCGGCTTGTCCTTTTGTCCTGCTTGCATGAGAAAGGGATCCAAGAGTTATTTACTGCAGAGATTGCATCGGGATGTTCTCGCCCTTACTGTACATCCTTTAAAGGTGAAATAAAAATATCTAAAGGGGAAAAAAAGGCTTTTTATTCGGCATCGTAAAAGCCTTTGGCAGACAGCACAAAAAACAGCATAAAATTCTGCAGTGACACTGTTCTGGGAGAATCTTTGCAGCCAGCCTGAGTGTCCGGAGGGGTGCCTGGCGGTGGGGTTGCTAGCAGGGGCCCCGCACATGGCGTCGGTCTCCCCGGGTGAGTCTGCCGCTGCCACCCCCGAGCCCGCAGCCAGGTCAGCGCAGAGTGGGAGCTTAATAGACACTCGGTAAATTCGAGGGTGAGTGAAAGAATGAGCACGGGACTGGGCTCCTCCCCAGTGGGCCAGAGCGTCATGGCTGGGCCACCGCCCCCTGAGGCCCACTCCTGGCACATCACGGACAGGTCACGCTCTCTCTCACTTCCGTTCCTCCACCTGAAGGGGTCTTGACCCAGGCCACCTGCCTCCAGCATCAACTTGTCCAGCATCGACTCCTCGAGTCCTCATTGCCAGCCCTGATCCCCTCAGGGGCCTCCTCCTCTGGCAGAGTCCTCCCCTCTGTGCTCCTGCAGGCTCTCTGCTCAGCGCACGGTAGGTGCCTGTGTCTCTGTCTCCACACGCGTGTGCACACACACACAGACACACACACACACAGACACACACACGTATAGACACGCAGACACACACACACAGACACACACGTATAGACACACAGACACACACACACAGACACACACATAGACACACACGTATAGACACACAGACACACACACACAGACACACACATAGACACACACACGTATAGACACACACACACACATATAGACACACAGACACACACACACAGACACACACATAGACACACACACATATAGACACACACACACACAGACACATATAGACACACAGACACACACACACAGACACACACATAGACACACACACATATAGACACACACACACACAGACACACACACATATAGACACACAGACACACACACACACACACACACACACACACACTCACGCAGTGTGCTCTTCAGGAAGGAGACCCTGCTAGGAAATGCGCAGGAAGTGTTCCTCAGATAAATGAATGAACGAATGAATGAATGAGTGACGTTTGCTTCACCCTCGACACGAAACGAAGTATCTTCCCACACACCACTTCAAGACGTCTCTCAGTCCCCAGGTGGTAGCCAGCTTTGACATCAAAAACTTCATTTGATTGGTGAGAAAACAGAGACTCAGAGAAAGCAAGAGGGTTGCTTAAGATAAAATAAGTGTGAGTGCTAGGGTCTGACTGTGCCCCCCCAAAACCCATACGTTGGAATTCTAACCCCCAAAGTGATGGTATTGGGAGATGGGACCTTTTAGGAGGTGACCAGGTCATGAAGGCTCTTCCTCGTGAATGGGATTCGTGCCTTTAGAAAGGAGGCCCAAGGTAGCTTGGGGCCCCCCAACCACGTGAGGACACAGTGAGAAGACACCATCTATGAGCCAGAAGGAAGGCCCTCACCCCACTGAACCTGCCGCCACCTTAATCTTGAACTTCCCAGTCTCCAGACCGTGAGAAATAAATATCCATTGTTTGTAAGCTACCTGGTCTATGTATTCTGCTATAGCAGCCCAAGCAGACTAAGACGATGGGTGTCCTTGAATCCAGTCTCATCTAAACCCGTAGTTTTTTCCGCTGTTTCCATTCACAAACTGTCATTGTTGTTCACTACACACACACACACACACAGATGCATGCACACACCCAGACACGGACACACATATGCACACACACGGGCGCATGTACACATAAGCATACATGTATGCTCACACACGGATGCATGTGTGCGTGTGGGTGTGTGCAAATACAGACACGCATGCATGCGCATGAGCAGAAATGATAGGGCTGAAGAGAAAAATAAGAGTCGAGAAGAGAGGGAAGAAGTCCCAGAGGCCTCCCTCAATGCCTTCCACCCGCCATTAGGCTTTGCCTTTGATTTTTCGAGTTTTAATTTCCACATCGTCAGTTACTACATCAAAGCAATTTTACTGCAGGTGTCCTGGACCCAGGTTGTTTCCAGCAGCCCCGATTCCAAATTCCCCTTCCCGCTGGGCCCGCGTTGCCAACGGCGTTTCACTTCTCATTAAATTCCACGTGGGGTGCAGGGGGGAGCGGAGTGGATGGGAGCGAAATCACCTCTCACCTCTGTTTCCAACTCTTGTTCACTTCCGTTTAAATGCTGCTGAAGGATTTGTGCTCGGATTTCTGGTTAGACACGGCAGAGCAAACCTCCTTCCCCGCCTGGGCCCCGGGGGCCTTGCGGAGATACAGTGACAGCACGGATGTGGATGGGCTGTGTAAACTCGAAAGCGCTGTGCACACAGGAGCAACTCGTTCTGTACCTCCCTCCCTCCCGATACCTCACTAAGTGACTGGAGGGGATTTCAGTAAGACACGAACCTACAAGACGAAAGGGAGCAGGAGAGGAGGCGACCCGCCACGAAATTTTCGATGCTGAGAAGCAGGTAGATGGATAAGTAACACCGTCTTTTATCAGCCAGAGAAGGCTGCAGCCTAAATCAGCAGCAGAGGAAGCCCAGGAACAGGTTAGTTCTGGGCACAAGCCCAGAAAGTCTTCACGTCCTCGTGACACCAGCTGCTTCTGAAAGAGAGGCTCCAAATCAAGCTAAAAATAGAGGCATTGCAGAGCACAATGTCACATGCCTGCAGTCCCAGCTATCTGGGAGGCTAAAACAGGAGGATCGCTTGAGCCCAGGAGTTTGAGGCCAGCCTGGGCAACATAGTGAGACCCTGTCTCTAAAAATATTTTTTAAATGACAACAGAAGCACTGATTGAAAGTCCACATGAAGCACTTAGGCCCTCCAGTTACCGTCCCTATTTCCCAGCACAAGAAAGAGAAATGGATCTGTAGGACTTTAAAATCCAGAACATGATCAAGATCTGGCTGGGGGCCAGGTGCACAACAGAAAATGAAAGGTATTAAGTAAAAGTTCCCATGCCCTCTACCACTACTCAATTTCTGGAACATCCTCCAGCTTCTACCACCCAAGCTGGAGCTCGGGGGATTCCCCTCTAGTGAAACAGTCCAGCCTAAGCACAGACCGAGAGAGACCATCCCCCCAGTGACATCCTCCACCCCGATCGCCCTCCACCCCTGCCTGCCGCAGACCAGGCACATGGACACAGAGCTTCCAGGCGGTCGGGGCCTCCAGTCTGAAAGATGGAGACCAAAAAACCACGCAAAAGAAAACACCTGGAGGAGAGGGGGCTGAGATTAAACAGAAGAAATGCAGGAAGCAACAGGACATTTTAAAACCCTCAAATTACCCTCCAATAAATAAGAGAACATAACGCATCCATGAAAAAGAAAAGATCCTATTTTTTTTCATTTGGGGAACAAATAAAAAGAACTTTTGGAATTAAAAGAAGAGAGAGAGGCCAGGCGCGGTGGCTCACGCCTATAATCCTAGCTCTCTGGGAGGCTGAGGCGGGCGGATTGTTTGAGCTCAGGAGTTCGAAACCAGCCTGAGCAAGAGTGAGACCCCCCCGTCTCTACTAAAATCAGAAAGAAATTAATTGGATAACTAAAAATATGTAGAAAAAATTAGCCAGGCATGGTGGCGCATGCCTGTAGTCCCAGCTACTCGGGGGGCTGAGGCAAGAGGATCGCTTGAGCCCAGGAGTCTGAGGTTGCTGTGAGCTAAGATGACGCCACGGCACTCACTCTAGCTAGGGCAACAGAGTGAGACTCTGTCTCAAAAAAAAAAAAAAGAAGAGAGAGAAAAGATTCTGTTGGAGGATTGGTGAATAACACTAAAGTAATCTCCTAGAAAACAGATCAGAAAGAATGAGAATGAAAAACAGGAGAAAAATGATTAAAAATTTAGAAAATCTGTCCAGGGGATCCAACATCCAACTAACAGGAGATCCAGGAAGAGAACGGAATTGGAGGCAAGACAATTATCACTGAAGTAATTTAAGAAAATGTCTTAGCACTGGAGGATAAGCGATCCCAAAATAAATGGGTCCCTTGATACTAAGCCACTTCCCTGGGAAATTTCAGAACACTAAAGATAAAGATATTAAAGCTACCAGAGAAGGAAGAGGAAAAAAATCTGGCCATATGCAAAGGATGAGGAAGCTAAACGGCATTAAACTGCTCATGAGCAATCTCAGAAACCCTGTCTCCCGTGTTTCACCAAAATAAGGGCATAAGCCAAGAAAAAATGAAGGTGCAGGATCCAGGAAGCATGGCATCCAAACAGGAGGGAAGCAGCCAGATTTTGGGAGGGGTGGGGGGGTAAAGCCGCCCTCGGGCTGCAGCTACGCCAGTGCATGCAAGAGAGGAAGGACGGAGGGCTCCATGAGGGACGTTTCCAAGGAAAAAAATAAAACCTGAAGACCATGGGACGCCTTTGAGCACATCGAGAACAGATGTGCACGTCCAATACAGTGTTTGGGGACTCCAGGCCCAGATGAAGGGCTCTAAAGTGCCTTCTAACCCTGAGATGCTAAATTTCCTCACCTACCACCCTCTAACCGAAAGCAGTTTGCAGCTTATCCTAAATCTCAGCTGGTTGCCATGGAAATGATGGTGTGGATAAACAGAAGGAATACCTTGGACGCTCATTTCTTTCCAAAACTGGGCAGGGGAAGCTATAAAGGTATTGCTTACTTGGAGAAGACGTGAGAGACCTCACATTAGGGTTTAGAGAAAATGTCGACTTGCTTTTTCAGAATCACCCACGGCAGAGTCAAGTCACCTGGCAGGGATGGGAGGAGGCTGCGTAAGAAGTTTAGGTGTGAAACTTCACCTCCAGTGGAAGCAACAAGGCCTGGAATTTCTACGATGTTGAAAGAATTTTCAACCATGAAACTCTTAAAAGTCCTAGACTCTGAAAATGGGTGGGAAAATGAGAGATTATGGAGTGCAAGCCTTTCACTACACAGAAAGAGCTGCCCAAGGTCACATGGCAGGCTAGTAGGAGAGCCAGAATGAGAACACCAAGTGCTTCCAGAACCTTCTCCGTGGAGAAGTATGTCTCTGCAGTCTTAGCATCATCCGGAGAGTCTGACAGGAGAAGTGGTGTGTTGACCCCTCTCCCACCCCCGGGGCTTGGCTGTCCTGCTCTTCATTCTCCAAACTCCCCCCCCACACCCCCAGCCACCCGGTCCCAGCCTGCAAGGTAATTATAAAGAAGTTAAACCAAATTACACACGCGGGGTTTATTTTGTGTTTTTCTGCTGCTGCCGTTGCCAATTATGGTGCAATTAGAATGCCTTCATTAGCAAATGAGATTAGAATTAACATTGTTAATTACTTGTTCTGTTAAATGGGGAAGCGGGTGTGGTGGGGAGGGCCTTGGGGGGGTGGTGGAGGGAGAGAGCACACGGCAGGGGGAGGTTTG
>CAUYSK010084192.1:0-13549 GCA_963575035.1 Avahi laniger | reverse complement strand
GGCTAATTTTTTCTATATATTTTTAGTTGTCCGATTAATTTCTTTCTATTTTTAGTAGAGATGGGGTCTCGCTCTTGCTCAGGCTGGTTTCGAACTCCTAAGCTCAAACAATCTGCCTGCCTCGGCCTCCCAGAGTGCTAGGATTACAGGTGTGAGCCACCATGCCCGGCCTTATGTTGAATATTTTCTTGATATTAACCTTCCTAAAAAGTACATTTTATTGGGAATTTATAATTGGCAATATACAGCAGGTTACTTTATTAACTAGAACTCATTGATTTATTAACAGTAATTGTAATATAATATTAAAATACCTTAAGTCTCTTGATATCTAGGGCACACTTTGCATCAGGGTCACTTGGGAGCTTGTTAAAACTGTTGATTCTTGAGTACTACACCAGGTTGTGGGGCAAGAAGGGGCTTGTGATTCTCATAAGTTTTAAGAACTGTGGCTATACAGCAGTGGTTCTCAAGCTCTGCTGCATATTACAATCACCAGGGGAGGCTTCTGAAATCCCAATGTCCAGGCCTTCCTAGTCACCAATTAAACCAGAATCTCTGGGGATGAGATCCAAGCATAGGTATTAACAAAAAAAAAAAAAAGGGCATTTCCAAATTTGAAAACCACTGCTATAGAGGATAGGCAAATTCTTTGAGATAGATATTTTGTAAGGATTTATGTATATGCATTTTGTGCAAGTGGAAAGCTTTCTAAACACACACTGTTCACGTCCCTGGCTCCATGTAATGGCTATGCTGTAAACTTCAGTCCATTCTTCTCTGCCCTGAGCACCGTCTGGTACTGCTGAGTGGCCCAGCCTAGGCAGCTACACTACGGCGTGTATGGCTTCCTGGGCAGCTAGAACTCAGCAGTTTTGTAGAGAACTCTAGACTCCATGAGGCTGGTGCAGTGAGCACTCTGGTGGGGAACTCTAAGATCTGATAGAGGATGAGAAAAGAACTGGCCCTGAGGGGCTCTCTACACAACACCCTCCCCACTTCTAATTCAGAGGGGCGGCTGCCTCGTACTCACCAGCAGGAAAGGGCCCTTGGCCGCCCAGTCTCGGGAGCTGCCCGAGCCGTACTCCTTGCCAGCCAGAACAATCAGGGGAAGGCCTGCCTGCTGGTACCGCTCAGCAGCATCGAACACATCAAGCTGAGGAAGAGACAAGGCAGGTTTTACTGATGCAGCGGAGGCAAAAAGTGGGACCCACACTCACTGAGCCCTGGGGAAGGGGCTGTGGACCACCAAGTCACTGTGAAGCCAACGGTGATCTGGTGTACAAATAAGGTCCACTGTGATGGTTTATTGGGGTATCCCCAATGTCTGTACTGCAAGTCTTGGTCTCTTGGATGTTCCATCGTTCAATATGTATATTTTTCATTCAATAGTCCATTACCCTACTATTACTGAACAAGCATCTACTGGGCTAGGTCCTGGTGATCAATAATTATCTGGGAATGGTTTGCTTTTCAAAAATAAAATCAGTTGAGTGAGGCAATGTGTATAGTGGTAAAGAGCACAGACTTCAGAGCCAGACTTTTGGGGTTTTAACCTCAGCTTTTCCACTGTGCCACCTCAGGGAGTTACATGATCTCTCTGTGCTTCTGGTTCTCAATTTAAAACATAATTATGGTACCTACCTCAAAGAGTTGTTAAGTAGGTCAATACATGCAAACAGCTTAAGAGAGTACCTGCAATGTGGTACGTTCCATAGAAATATTAGCTATTATTTTAAGATAAGTTGGCAGAGTTCTTTCTCAAGCAGGCTAAACAGTTTTCAGGCAGCTTCATAGCATTTGCTGGGAAGGGAAATGACTCTGAAGACCTACGACATGTGCCAGACACTGCTCTAGGTTTTACAAGTCATTCCATTTCATTTTAAGCCTCCGAACTTTATAAGGTAGGTATTATTTCTACTCCACAGGTAAGAAAAATGAGGCTCAGAGAGGGAAATAACTTCCTGAAGGTGCCACAGCTACCTGCGGTGGGGCTGGGACTTAAACGCAGACTTGTCTGACTCACTTTCCCCCTCTCGCACACTTCCCGCTGTGACCAACACCAGCTGCAATACACCAACTCCAGTGGCTCCCGTCAGAACCCCAGCAGGCCTCCAAGGGCCTCTACATTCCTTCTTTTCACAGTGGATACAATGAATTAATGACATGCTAATAAAGTCACGCAATAGTACTTCTTGATAAATATCCTCTAATTTAACTCAATTTCTCAAATACTGATAAAATTTCAAAGACTTTTAAGCTTAATTCCCAGAAAATGAGACTTAGTTAAACCATGGTGCAGAATCTCTAAGCAAGAAGGGAGGACCACAGAAAGGGGTAGGACGGAGCTGCGAAGAAACACTAAAATCAGAAGGAAGGAAACTGTAAATACCCAACTGCCCCGAGTGACGAACGCTAGTTTCTGAAGGAAGCAGAAGAGACAATACTCACAATTTCTCCAGAAGGCAGATGTATAGTCTGTGGCGCCTGCTTATTCAAAAATTTGTTTAACAAGCGAATGTTGGCAAATGTTCCCCGCGCCATGATGGCGTCATTACCTCTGCGGGAGCCGTAGGAGTTGAATTCCCGTGGAGTCAGGCTAATGACACAAGCGGGAAAGGAGCTAGTTTACTGAAGCAAGTAAAGATTAAACTTAGCTTATCCCAAGAAAAGAAGAAAAAACCATAGGCCTAACTATTTCTCTAAATCTACTAAGCATTGTTCTCCAAGGCAGAAAAGCTGTTCTCATAGCTTCAACGGAGGGCAGAGTGAGAGGTGAAATCAGTTTTCTCCTGGGGTCAGTGTAGAGTCTTTCAAATCAGGGTGGAAAAATCAGGAGGAACTCCAAAAAACAGTATTTGTTTTATTTATTCTGTAGGGTAGCCTATAAAGCTTCATATAAGGTAAAAAGCTAAATTACAAATAAGTAAAAGTGGAAGCAAAGAGAATCATTAGGGTAGACAAACCAGATGGAGCCAAGAATAGTGGGAAACATAAAATACGTTCCATAAACTAAGAATAGGTTCAAATTTGTCCCTGAGTTATCAGGAACTCGATGCAAAGGGAAGACACACAACTGGCAACGTCATGTCCAGCTTCATCAAAGTAGTGCCAAAGAGGCAGAGCAGCTACTTTTGGTTCTGAAACCCGAGGAAAAGCTTGTCTGTGGGCCCCAATGAAAGGAAACTTTGTGATGTCAGGAACACCTTATAAAACACAGTGGCTAGTTCACTAGGCTGTTTAATTCAAATCCTAGGAGGTGAGAGTGAACGTTAATATGATTTAACAGATCTAATCTGAGGATTGAGAGAGTTATGAATGGATTTGAGCAGATGAACATGTCTAGGAACCCCTGAAACTGTGTCCAAAATGTTTTAAGTATGTGCATTTTTTTGGAACAGCATATTTGCTTTTGCTCAACTCTCCAAAGAGTTCATGTCTTAAAAGGAGTCAAAAATCACCCTTAGAAAAAAGGTGTTTGGATTTTGTTCCTCAAATTTGCTCTGGGCCCCATCCCCAAAGGAGCTGATTCAGGAGATGCGAATGTGAATCAGGATTTTTTTTTTTGAGACAGGGTCTCACTCTGTCACCTGGGCTTGAGTGCCGTGGCATCATCATAGCTCACCACAACCTCAAACTCCTGGGCTCAAGCAATCCTCTTGCCTCAGCTTCCTGAGTAGCTGGGACTACAGGTGTGCGCCCCCATACCTGGCTAATTTTTCTATTTTTACTAGAGACAGGGTCTTATTCTTGCTTAGGCTGGTCTCAAACTCCTGGCCTCAAGCAAAATCCTCCTGCCTCAGCCTCCCAAAGTGCTAGGATTATAGGCATGAACCACTGTGCCCGGCCAGAACCAGGAATTTTTATGTCCTCACGTGATTTTTATTGAAAGTCAGATTGGGGAACCACTAACCTCAATTATTATTGGTATATTAGATCACATTAGATAAGACTGGTATAATTCCTATTAGTATCAGCATATGAAGGATCGATGAATAGATGAGTAAGCTGCAAATCCTTGAAGCAGTTCTCTGTAAACATTAAGCCCTCTCAACCAGGGCATGGCAGGTTCTACCTCTGCCCAGTGCCTCAGGCATAACCAGGCTCTGCTACAGGGTAAGAGCAGAGCCTTGGACTTCAAGGATCAGCCCAACTGGGAGAATGACAGTTGGGTCTTAATGTATACACTTCCTCAAAACGAAGGCCCCTCTCCCCTTCCCCCTACTGGGACTCACATGCTGGTGGATCTTCTCATGGAAGCTATTAAGCAGCAAACAGAAAAAGCAACTGGTTTTTGAGCCTCCGTCTTCAGTAAAAAACCAGAGTCTGATTCCAAAGGAACCAGGTGAAGAGAAATACTAACCACATTCACTCCACTTACTCCAGTTCAGCCTTTAGTCTTTTCCGCCTCATTCACACTTACCCTCTGTTAGTTAAGTAGCGAGCAGCAGGGCTGTTTCTTGCAATATTTCCAGCTGGAGAGATGTGGTCAGTTGTTACTGAATCTCCCAAATTTAACAGCACATAGGCATCCTCTATAGATTTAGGGGGCTGAAGATCCAAAGTCTAGCAAAGAATACAACAAGTCAGCATTGGCCCAGTTTTTCTCAGACAAGTCAGGTGAGTCTCAACAGTAGTAGCTGAGACCTGAACCAGGTGACAGCTCGACATCAATGCACAGAAATTTCTAGTTTTCTGGTTTTTATCAGGGATGTTGAGAAAAATAAGGTGTATTTATGCAAATGTTCGTTTCTCAACCTTGACAAAAAAGCAAAGTATTGGCACTATCCCCTCAAAAGCAGTAGGAAAGCAGCTGCAAATGACATCCTCTTTCGTCAAGCCCACGGAACTCCTCAGATGCTGAGGACAACCAGGATCTCGACTTCTACTGCCAACCCTGTCCCACAGTGACCCACCTAGAGGAGCATGGACTTGATCATCAGTTTCAGGGAAAATGTTTCCCATTTTTATGGGTATAACATTCAATATGGCAGGCTTTGGGGATGTTCTCCTGGAATAGTCTCTCAGATGCTACTGGGTCTATGTCCGGGTGGAAGTGATCACCAGGGTGCCTGTGCACAGCCACACAGAAGCCCTGGACAGAGAAACTGTAGGACCACTAGAGCCAAATATCCCAACCTCCCTAAACTCTGCCCAGAGTTATATGCTTCGGTTTGCAAAGGTTTTAACGAAATGGGTAGTCAAAGCAAGGGTATGAAGTAATAAAGTAGGTTTGGTAAGGAAAGAAACCTTTCGAAGAACTTATTTTGTTAAAAAATAAAAAGTCATACCAGGTTTTCGAAGAATGGTGGTGATTTAATGTATGTAGATTTGGGATTCCAGAAATACAGCTTATCTGACGGGACTGCTAAGGCATTCCAACTTTCATTCACAGTCTTAAATTTAAAAAAAAAAAAAAAGGAAAAGAAAAACAGATCTAATCACATTCCATTCTAGGGAAAATTTAATATGCAAATACAAAACATACATTTAAGCTAAGTGGTACAATAAAAACCACTTTTATTCTAAATAGTCACGCAAAAGAGTTCCTTATACTAAGAATACATCATGCTAAGTAACTTAAAAATGCACGTGCACTGTGATGGGCAGCCTCTGAGATGGTGAGAATGATCCCACCTCCTGGGAGTCACCCTTAGGTGACCCGCTACTATGGAGTGTGGGCTGGACTTAACAACTATCTCTAAGATTAGGTTATAAAGAAATCTGCCTCCTGTCTCTCTTCCCCTCCTGCCTGCTTGCTCTGATGGAAGCCAGCTGCCGTGCTGTGAGCTGTGAATAGACTCCCATAGCAAGGCATTAGCTAACAAGCCAGCGAGGACCCGAGAACCTCAGTCCGACAGCCCGTAAAGAACCCGATCCTGCCAACAACCACGGGAGTGAGCCTAAGTGGATCCTCCAGAGACTGCAGCCCCAGATGACATCTGAACTGGAGTCTTGTGAAGGTGGAGGCACCCAGCGAAGCTGCACTTGGATTCCCAACCCACAGAAACTGTGACAGGAATAAATGTTTGTTGTCTCAACTAAGTTTTGGGATAATCTGTTGCACAGCTATAGAGAACTAATACACATACGTATCAATAATTTGTGAAATAATAATCCAGATTGTACCAAGGGGAAATTACTGTGTGAATGTTTTAGGAAGTAGACTTCCAGGTACATAGACACTGGATAGCAAATGACAGCTGCTATGCATTAAGATCGGCTCGAATTCTGTCCACAATCCATTAACTCAGCCATTGGAGAAACACATTTAACCCAGTGCCTACCAAGCTCCCTAACACCACGTCCCAAGGAGCAGCTTGTAGAGGGTGCAGTGTGTGAATATCACCCCCATGTCACTCTCGGCCTAAACAGTCCTGCTTTTATCTCAAGACCACCAGCCCCAATCAGAAGCCCTTGAGTCCGCCGGACACAGAAGGCAGGGAAAGGTATGACATCCAAGAGGCTCAGAAAATGATACTGAGCCCCATACATTTTCTCCTGTTTGTAATATGAACAGAGTTAGGTGCTTCCTACTGTGTGGCTTTAGTTTGTTTTTTTTTTTTTTTTAAAGCATGCAAATAATGCATTCTGAAAGGTGCATTCAACCAATTAACTCCACCTCAGTGACACCAAGAAGTTACCACCAAGGTTCCTCACCACAGCAGACACACACCCCAGGGTGTCTGAAAAAGGGGCAGAAGCCCTTCTTCTTGAGGCTGTCACCCACTTGTCCAAATCTGGGATCATGTGGGAGATGTCAGGTTTGTGAAAATGTAAGTCATGGGAGAAAAATGACTGAGAACCACTTCCCCAGTTACCTGAAGAAATAAATGTTACTTTTTACAGTTTACACCCCCATGAGCCTCCAGGTCTGCAGACAGGACACAAAGCATGGCTTTCCCCTAGATCCTTGCGGGCTGGGAGGGCAGTGTGGGACCTCACCTCTATTTTCTGATAGACCTCCTTAAACATCCCAGGGATGACGTACTGACGCTCTACCGCCTGGATCTCGTCTCTACTTGGCCAGATATCTTTCAGAAATACCTGTTGTCCCTTTGCATTTACTCCTGGGGAAAAAATGTTTATTAATGAGAAAAACTTTCTAATACCTCATTTTCATTATCATGCACAGCCAAGTCTGTTTCTTCTCCGTAGGTACAGGTAGTCACGTTCTATAAAGCCCGTGGGAACACTGAATTAGTGGATACTGAATCACTGCCCTGGTCACAAAAGTGTGACCAGAGGCTTGTAGGAACCTAACCCTGTATCAAATGATCAATACATAGATCAATACACAGCTTTGTTTTATGTATGCTTCTGTTTAAAGATACCTTATTTAATATATAATAATATATTGTTGACACTCATATGTTGTTGACTCAATAATGCTGGACTTACAGCCAACAGCACTGTAACTCATGCCTGAATGAAGCTTATCTATTGTAAACACAAGGCACATTGCAGTCTTCTTGTGCTTAGCAACACCAGAGAGCACTCAGGACTATGCTCAGAGGCCATTTTACATGGTGAAATCATCACAAAAAGCACAAAAATGTGAAAATCATGGCACTAAATACACTGTGAAAAAGATACTTGTTTATAGTATGAGAGCTGAAACAAGGCAGAGCGTCGCCTTGTTGGACCTCAGTGTGGAAGGCACACGTTGCGTGACTTAAAGTTTTCACTCTTCTGTGCTTGTCTGTGAATGACCATGAATGCACCACAGGTATTGATTAGGGGGTTAAAATATATTTAAGTGAGTAAGAAAATTTGCAAATATAAAATCTATAAATAATGAGGATCCACCGTACCTCTAAAGTTATAATTTCCTAAAAGTAAATTTAGGTCACATTGTTTTTGTATTATCTAATATGCTTAGAGTGGACAGCAAGCAGCAAAACCAGAGGAAGGGAGATAATGCATCATTTCTCCCAAATTTGAGAAGCTGAACTCTCTAGAGTGTGTTCCTCCAGAGTACATATTAAAACAATGCCTATCATGAGATTACAGCAGGAGCTGGAAAAGGAGGACCTGCAGGAGAAACCAGAACAGCAAGATCTCTATTACTTTTGGCATTTACTTCCCTTTTGTCATCCCTTAACCTCGACAGATTCTTACCTAAATACTTCAGTTATGTCTTAGCTTTAAATTGAAAAGATTCTTCTCTTTGTCTTATCTCTGGAGAGTCTATACTTCATTTTTTATTAAGGAAAGCATCAACTTTCTTCCAGTAATATTTTCAAATTCACTGGAAGAAAATTATGGCCACACAAACAAAATTTCTTACCCAATGGCTCTTTCTCAAAGTTGATTCTGATGGTCCCAGCGATCGCATATGCTATCACTAAGGGGGGAGAGGCTAAATAGTTGGCCCGGGTGTTGGGGTGGACTCGACCTTCAAAATTCCTGTTCCCAGATAGTACTCCAACAGCAACAAGGTCTCCCTGGGTAACGCGAGAGAAAAACCAGGTGACAAAAAGAAGAGATGAACTAGGCTTATCATCTTGGACCATTTACAATAGTTTTCACATCACAGGGATGTGACACTAAGCTGCCCTTTCATCTGATCCTCTCTTACAACAGGGGAGCAGGGAACACAGTGGTGTCCCTGTGAGAGATATCCTGGGTCAAAAGAAGTAGAGACATGTTCGGTGATTATTGCTCATGAGAAAATACCAGATAGGTTAGAAGGCAACATCCTAGTTATTTCTGTCTGGGGCCCAAGAACAGACAAGGAAAGATCAAAAGTTGATAGCTAATGGAAACCAAAGTGACTTCTATAGATTCTATAATTAATGCAAAGCAAACTGAATAGTTTTTTCAAGGCTACAGAATTTTTGGGACAAAAATCAAGCCAAAGCAATTTAGTTTAGATTCATTTGTGTGAAGACTTGTCTGACTTTGAACCAATTTTCAAATGATCGGAATCAAACAATGCTAGGGCCCTTTGTAGTCAACACCAGCATGAACTGGGCACTTACTTGTGTGTTAGGCACCGCACTAAGTGTTCTATGTTCCTCCTCATCATCTTAACTCGCATACCTCCGTACTACAGATACTATCTCCAATTTGTGGAAACTTAGGCACAAACAGATTGATTAACTTGCTCAAGGTTACATGCTTAGTAATTTTAGCTCAACTCCAAAGACCATACTCTTAACCGCATCCCCTGCTTCCATGGACCTTCTTGAAATGACCAGCATTTTGGTCACACATTATGTGAAAAGAAATAACAGCCTTGAAGGCCTGCAGCCTCCTCTGTAATTACCTGTGTGATGGCATCTACTACAGGTTCAGGTAAGGGCCCGCTGTTGCCGATGCAGGTCATGCAGCCATAGCCCACCACATCAAACCTGGAGGCCAAAAGAACGAGAACAACTTTCTGTGAGCCCTTCTGCTGGTGACAGTTCCTGGGGACCACTGATCAAAAAGGAACCGCAGCACATGACGTGTAGTACAGTGCTCTTTCTATAATGCTTTCACTCTCGAGAGCATCCTGACACAGCATATCTAAGAATACTATTTGTGTTTTTTACTTACAGAAACGAGTTGAACTACATGATCTAGAATTTTTGAAAGTTGAACTCAGATATGCCACTTAATGTCTCTACTCACTACTATTATTGTATAATCCCAAGAACCTTTGAATTTTATGAGGCACATGAATAAAATATAGGTCATTTACATTAGGAATAATACGGAAATTGGAGAGATTATATTTGGTAATATAGTCATGCACTGCAGAGGTTTTGATCAACAACAGACCACATATAGACGGTGGTCTCATTATCATGGTGCTGAAAAGTTGCTATCACCTACTAACACCGTAGCTACTGTAATTACAATGCATTGCACTGCGTTACTCACGGGTCTGTGGTGATGCTGCTGTAGACAGACCTACTGCGCTGACTTTTAAACATGATTTTACAGTGTACTTCTTTCACTTAAAAAAAAAGAGTTCACTGTAAAGTAGCCTCAGGCAGGTCCTTCAGACGATATTCCAGAAGAGAGGCATTGTTATCGTAGGAAATGACAGTTCCATGTGTGTTACTGCCCCTGAAGACCTTCCAGTGGGACAAGATGTGGAGGCAGGGGGTAGAAGACACTGAAACTGACGATCCTAACCCTGTGTAGGCCTAGACTACTGTGCTGGGTGTTTGTGTCTTAGTTTTTAACCAAAAAGTTTAAAAAGTAAAAAAAAAATAAAAAATTTTTAAAAAAAACAGAAAACAGAAAAAAGCTTATAGAATAAGGACATAAAGAAAATATTTTGGTACAGCTGTACAATGTGTTCATGTTTTAAGGTAAGTGTTATTATAAATGAGTCAAAAAGTTTTAAAAAATTAAAAAGTTTATAAGTAGAAAAGTAAAGTAAGCTGTTAATTTATTATTAAAGAAAAAATATTTTTTATAAATTTAGTGTAGCCTAAGTGTACAGGATTATAAAGTCTATGGTAATGGTAGTGTATGGTAATGGCCTTCACATTCACTCACCACTCACTCACCTGAGCAGCTTTAAGTCCTGTAAGCTCCATTCGTGGTAAGTGCCCCGCACAGGTGTACCATTTTTTCAAATCTTTTATACCATATTTTTACTGTATTTTTCTATGTTTAGATACACACATATCATTGTGTTACAATTGCCTATTCAGTTCAGTAACACGCCGTACAGGTCTGTAGTCTAGGAGCAATACACTATACTGTACAGCCCAGGTGTATAGTAGGCTATACCATCTAAGTTTGTATAAGTACATTCTGTGATGTTCCAACAAGGATAAAATCACCTAAGGACAAATTTCTCAGAGTGTATTTTGCCTCAAGGAATTAGAATGTTTTTAGTCATCGTAAATAATTATCTTTAGACCAAAAGGCGGACTTGCAGTTGCAGAGTCACTGTTAGCCCGTAGCATACCTTGGTGCAACTGAGAAAAGACACCCTCCTCCTCTAGGAGGGTGCAGCACCACATCAGAGCACAAGGCTTGGTAAAGCAGAGCACGGGCTAAATTTTAGTCCCTGCTCTGCCCTTAGAGGGCACCCTTGTATGATGAACAACCAGCACAACTGTACCGGACAGGAAGGCCCTACTGAGTTGAAATGTAAAGGTTTAACTTTGTCTGCCACCTGATAAAATATTATGCAATTAGATACCATCAGATAAGTTCACATCTGTTACAACGTGACATAGCAAGACACATGAAGAATTTTAAAATGCAACAATGTGTTCATGTTTTCTCAGGTACACCTCTATGGGGCACTTACCATGAATGGAGCTTACAGGACTTAAAGCTGCTCAGGTGAGTCAGTGAGTGGTGAGTGAATGTGAAGGCCATTACCATACACTACTATTGACTTTATAAACATTGTACACTTAGGCTACACTAAATTTATAAAAAATATTTTTTCTTTAATAATAAATTAACAGCTTACTTCACTTTTCTACTTATAAACTTTTTAATTTTTTAAAACTTTTGGACTCATTTCTAATAACACTTACCTTAAAACATGAACACATTGTTCATGTGTTCAAGCAATGGTGTAAAAGAAAACTCTCCCTCACCCAAGTTGAGACAGATAAGGCATGACTCCGCTTTCTCGCAGGTAGTAAGTGACCACACCGCTCCCAGGAGACAGGCTAGTTTTGATATAAGGCTTCACGTTCAGGCCAGCATCCACAGCTTTCTTTGCTAACAATCCTGTGAAATGGCAAACACAGAGACAGTGTGGGTGGCTGCCTGCTCTAGGGCCAGGGAAGCTTCAGGGAAGAACCTGATTTTTCAGTCTGCAATTCCTGCCACAGCCTGACAAAGGCCCCTTCGTGTTGGCACTTACCGCATTTCTGCTGCCTAATGGAAAGCTCACGGGCCCAGAGTTACTCACATGTATGTGGTAAACTCAAAATTAGTCACGGAAATTAAGAAAGAGTTTACTTTTTTTTTTTTTTAAAAAAAGAGATAAACCTAAAGCCACTTAGGAATACATTACAAAATGAGTTTTCAATTTTTAGAAGTAATCTTTGTAATTATGTTTGTCTGGATGAAAATCATAATTGGAGGGTCCCTTTCTGAAAGTATATCAATTGTGTCCTGGTTGGTAAGGAATAAGTTGGCTGAGAAGTGAAAATCTAGTCTTCAAATATTTCTTGAAGTGGAGGATCAACAGCTCCTGGGCCACTGGATTTTGGCAGAGACAGAGGCTGTTACTGGAACACTGGGTGCTCTGTCTCAGGAAGTATCACAGAAGTAGGAAAAAAACTAAGGAGTGGGGGTGGGAGTACAAAGGGACAAAAACTACAGACAAGCTAATGACTTAAGAAGACTGGCTTGCTCTGGACGAGGAAAGCTTAGGTGGCAACGATGGACTCAGACAAAAGTTTTCCTTATGCCAGTGTCTGCTTCATGAAAAAAGAACTGCTGACACTGTCTATGGACACAAGAGATACTCTTGGGGATGGCTAAAACCTTGGACACTGTAAAGATCTTGTATTAGTGAAAGCCTGCATGTAAATATTAACTACTTAACTGGAATTGCTTAACAGGTCAGGTGCACCAGTGCCCTATGCCCTAATTCAGATGCACTTGCCAACATATCTAAATCAGAACTGGTCAGGTGTTTGACAGAGAACAGAGTCTGTGACATGACAACAGTTTTTTTTTCCTTCCAAAGTCTGACACAAGATTCTAGGCTTTACCAGAAATTCAGCTTCCTCTGCCACCTTCTACATGTTGTCTGTCTTAATTCTCAAGAGAAAGACTATTATGCATTATTATGTTAATTCTCAAGAGAAAGACTATTATGCATTGTGTATTCTACTTTAAATACTTTGCTTTGGACGCTATTTACTGGGTAGACATTTCTGGGCCAATAAATCTCTGTATCTGGAAAAGGCAAGGTTTAGGGAACTACATGCAGAACTCAGCTAAGATTCTGGGTCATATCTTGGGAGATTTCCACCTACACATCCACATGACTATGAGGATGGAGTCAAATGCACTCACCTGCTCCCAACATCACAGATGGATTACTGGTGTTTGTGCAGCTAGTAATGGCAGCGATGACCACAGAACCATGAGTAAGGGTGAATTCACTATTATCATACATAAATGTCTTATGGTCATTATGATGGTCTGGAGCAACTTGGAATCCTTTAAATCCTTGCTATAGGAAGAAAAAAATATATAAAATATATACATCTTGCTATAGAAAAAAATATATATGTTCAAAAGTTCTCACTTTGGAAGACAGAATACTTTGGTAACTATAATTTTAAAGGCCATTTCTTTTTTTTTTTTGTTTTTGAGACAGAGTCTCACTCTGTTGCCTGGGCTAGAGTGCCATGGCATCAGCCTAGCTCACAGCAACCTCGAAGTCCTGGGCTCAAGTGATCCTCCTGCCTCAGCCTCCAAGGTAGCTGGGACTACAGGCACGTGCCACCGTGCCTGGCTAATTTTTTCTATTTTTAGTTGTTTGGCTAATTTCTTTCTATTTTAGTAGAGACGGGGTCTCTCTCTTGCTCAGGCTGGACTCGAATTCCTGAGCTCAAACAGT
>CAUYSK010084191.1:0-21476 GCA_963575035.1 Avahi laniger | reverse complement strand
TGTTATGGACTAAATGTGTGTTTCCCCAAAATTCACATATTGAAATCTTAACCCCCAATCTGTTGGCATTAGGAGGTGAGGCCTTTGGAAGCTAATGTAGGTCATGAGGGTGAAGTCCTTATGAATGGGATTCATGCCCTTATGAAAGAGACCCCAGAGAGCTCTCTCACTCTTCTTCCACCATGTGAGGGGCCTCACCAGAATGCAACCATGCTATTATAATTTTGAGGTAAGTCCCACCTATGCCCATTTTGTTAAGCATTAGTATCATAAAAGGGTGCTAAATTCAGTTTGCTAGGATTTTATTGAGAATTTTTGCATCTATATTCATAAGGGATATTGTTTCCTTTTTTGTTATGTCCTTTCCTGGCTTTGGTATCCAGGTGACGTTGGCTTCGTAAAACGTGCTGGGGAGGATTCCTTCCTTCTCAATGCTGTGGAATAATTTCTGCAGGATAGGCACCAGTTCTTTGTAGGTCTGTTTTTAAAATATATCTAGAATCCCATCATCTATTTCTCTGTTTATTGTAGCACCTTCCCTTACTGTTCTCCTTGCTCCATTTTTGTTCCATTACAGACTATTTTTCCACACAGCAGCCAGAGTGATCCCATATACTAAATAACCTAAGTCTATTCATGTCCTCTTTCTGCTAAATATTATCACATGATTTCCAAGCTTGCTGGCAACATTCTTATCATTGCCTACAAATCTCTCCATGATTTGGCTCATAACTGCTTTTTGGTATCATATACTATTCTTCTGTCACTCATTATGGGCCAATTGCACTGGCTTCCTTATTTGTAATTGAAAACATTGCACATGCATTCCCACATGAGCTGTTGCACTTGTTATCTCTGTATGAATCCATCCTCACTCCCTCACTTCCTTCATGTTTCATATTATCAGTGAGATTTTCCCTTCATATCCTAATATAAAATAGTAGCTTCTACATTATTTCTTATTTTCTTAACCCAACTTGAGTTTTCTTTATATAGCATTCCAAAATGATGTACCATATGGTTACTTATAAGTGTTTATTAACTCTTTCTCATTAAAGCGTGAAAACACACTAACAGAAAAATAAAAGTACTCTTTTGTTTATTTTTATCTCCCTAACACCTATAACAGGGATTAGCACACATGAGATATTCAAATGTTGAAAAAATAAACAAATAAATTAATAAAACTATAAAGCTAAAAAAGCCATAATTCCTATTTACATGTTACAAGGTTATGAATTCTATGATAGAAGAACAAAGTAATTATCTTTTGAAGATTTAAAATGGAATCAATTAGATGGATTAGAGACAATGCTTACATGGACCATTACTGTGGTTTCTGAACTGCTTTATTTCTCGTGGATATTCTTTTCTTCCAAACCAATCTTTGTGTTGTAGTTATCATTACAATTCTAAAATATGTCCAACCATTTAGATTTAAATCCTGTAATGGATCCCCAAATGTGCCCTATTTTTGGATGTTTCTAGTCATCTGAGCCATCCTCATTTATCCCTTAGGGTGTAATATAAAGCTCCATGCAAAGTGTAGGTAATTCTCTGGCTTAACTCCATTTAATCAAACGGGCTGCTCTTGCAAGAACTACTCTGGATCTGAGATTCCTAACCTCACACTCCTGTTTTGAGGCTATTTCAGTCCCCTTTGGCTTTTATATTTAGATGCCCATATTTGGGACAAATTATAATCATATATAATTATGGACTATACAGTGATGCTTTATGTATACAATGTGGAATAATTAAATCAAGCTAATTGACATACACATTACCTTAAATATAATACATACCATTTATTCCTCCTGATAGTCTCTCATATTTTGTTTTGTCTGACCCTTTCTCATAGGGTCTACTTTCATTAGAATGTACATTGCATCTATGGGTTTGCTGCTTTCAGCTTGGGCTCAATTTGGGTGAAGGATGGTTAGACTCTACACATTACAGAAAAAAGTTGAAAATCCAAGTGTAGCCTATAATGATCTTCCATTTTCTTTTGATTCATCATCTTCCATGATCCTTTTGAGAAATTTTGGCTGTGCAAATAGGGTGTAGTTTTCCCAACATACCACAGAAAACATTGTTGGTTGACATACTCAGCCCCTATCCTAACCTCCTCCCTTTGCTT
The DNA here is from genome assembly GCA_963575035.1 of Avahi laniger. Lineage (NCBI taxonomy): Eukaryota > Metazoa > Chordata > Mammalia > Primates > Indriidae > Avahi > Avahi laniger. The sequence continues at coordinate 19,336 of CAUYSK010084191.1, read as the reverse complement.
GTTTCTACTATGGAATTTATGAAACTAAATACTCACATTTTTAACATTTATTTTAGCCTAAAGTGTCAAGTGGTCATTAGACCTAGTTATAGCTAATTGCATATACACTTGACCCTCCATGTCCACAGGGTTCCCATCCATGGACTTAACCAACCATGGATCAAAAATATTTTGGGGAAAAAAAACCAATAAAAATAATAATACAACAATAAAAAATAGTACGAATTTAAAAATACAGTAAAACGACTTGATTGATAAATTCAATAAAATGTTAACAGAACTAAGAAAATCAGAAAGAAGAGCTAGATATAGAGGTAAATGATGAATTCTGATTTGACTATTTCTCTTCGAAAAGCAAGCTCAGCAATTCACTTTTAGAAGACAGTCACATTTTAGATTTCATGCTCTTTTTAAAATGGCATTTGTTTAATTCATTTATCTTAACAGAGCACTGATTAAGGCAAAGATTAAGAAATAAGTAAAAGACTTAAAAACTAGGCAAATAAAATTCAAAAATTTATAAACTTATAGAAAAATGACATTTGTCTCCATCTGGTATCTATTGGGAAACTGTCAAGTACTGCTAAACCAATGCTCTGGGTATGCGCACATGCATGTGTGTGTACTTATTAAGGCAGTAACAGAGCAGCATAATGCTTTTCTTCATGCATTTGCTTTCAAAAATTTTCCTTTATGCTTATTTAATGCATATGTTTTTATTCTTTGAATGATCAAACTCTTTTATAGTAATTAAAATCACACCACATTTCATGCAGCACAAACATGAGTAAAGCTCTCAAAGTATGCTGTGCTATTTGCTAAAAGGTAATTTTTCCTTTTCTGTGTTGTCTCAATAGCCAGTAATGCAATGGAACAAACAAGCATTACATGGATGTAATTGTCTTTCTGTGTAATCAATTAGAACTAGGGAGGAGAAGATTTGCAACTAAAAATTTAATTGTAACTGCTATCTGCTCTTGATTACACATGTACACACACACACATGCACACACACACTCCAAGAAGACACAAGAGTGTGGTACTTCTGGAAAACACACCTCTGTCCACAAACTGAATTAGAAAGAAAGAAGAAAGAAAATGGGGTTGGAGAGAAGGAGGGAGAAGGAGGGAGAGAGAACGAGAAGAAAAGAAAGAGAAAGGAAAAGAAAGAAGGGAGAGGAAGGGACAAAGGAAGGAAGGAAACTAACTGGAGAACATGGAAAAAATAATATTTCTGATAATATACTACTATTTACTTTACAAATCTCTTTAGGATATTCAGATAACCAGTGTGCAGCAAACAACTCAGATTATGCCACCAGACACGTGAGACAGCTAAGTATTTATATTCCAGCAGTCACTGGTAGAGGAATGCCTACCCCATCTTCGGGTTGGTGGACATGAATTCCCTAGCACCCTCACGCTGTCGTAGTCATGAGCAGAATCAGCATTGGCGGCTGCACAACACTCTTATGGAAGGAGATACAGATGATGGTGGGAAGTTAGGTGAGCAGGCACTGGTGTGGTGAGGATCAGCTGTATATGGACAATGCATTGACAACATCTGCAGGAGGACAGGTCTCAGATGATCTTGGCTAACTCAGCTATTCCCCTTCTTCCTTGGAATTCTCAGATAGAATGTACTTTGAGTGCAACATCCTGAGATAAAGAGGAAATGTCCAGAACAATCTGGACTGGACAATGAAACATCGCTTCTCCTAGAATAGGATGTTCTATAAAGCTTGAGCTCTGTCAGCCACTTGGTGCCCAGGGTATATAAACTCAATTTGGAGTGCTTTGAGGGTCTCTCAGCTGTGATGCAATGTGGGACATGCAGAGATGAGACTTCATTTGCCCTCAGCAGCTTTGCTGAGCTTTGGGGGACTAGCTTGGCATGAATCATAAGCTGTGGTTTGTCCTTGCTGCCTATCTGTGGGAAATAAATGTGCTTTCTCTAGCTCATTGAGAAAATGGTCTGTCTCATTGGACTCATGCAATTGGTAGAGGACTTTGGCAATATCCACTACAAAAGTTTTATGAATACTGAAATTTTTGTATAATATACAAATAATACATTTACTAGCTACTCTTTCTAAGAAGTAATCTTCTTGGTGGCTGAAATATAAAAATTCAACTTGAACTTGGTGAATTCCTCAGTTTTCAGGCTGGCAGCTTCCCTAAGTGAGACAGTAGATACATAAAGAATATAAGTTAACAAAAAAGACAGTTTCCAATGTTAACAGTAAGAGGTGATAAAGTATAGGATTAAAAAAATATTAATTTATTTATATTAACATATCTTTGGGTATATAAACCAGAAAATATGTTTTCATCCTTGCAGATAACTTTTTGGGAAGAGCCCAGAAAATACTATTTTTTACTGGCCATTGCCATTTTGTCATGCATTAACAACTGAAATACCCTGAGGAAAAAGATCCAGGAACAGAAGGGGGGTGAAGGGAGAAGATGCAGGAAGGGGCAGAGTTGGAAAGGAAGGACCAAGGAGGAGAGGAAAGCGGGGAAAGAAAAGATGGAGCAACACAGGAAGGGGAGAGGAGAAGTGGGAAGATCAGTGTGATGAAGAGGGGAGAGGAGGAAGGAACAAGTGAGGTGAGAAGTCGAAAAGGATAGAGACAGGAAGAAGGGTAACAGACTGGAAGAAGGAGGAAGATGAACAGGAGACAGCTATGCAAAGATCAGGGAAAACAGCATTTTAGGAAAAGAGAACTAGGATAAAAGCTCTAAGGAAGAATGATCGTGACCCGTTTGAGAAAAACTGGAAAGTTCAATTTTGTCGGAGCCTAATACATGAGCAGGGAGTAGGTGAAGTAGATAAGGTAGGGAGGGACCATGTCATGCAAGTCTTTAGTCCTTCAGTAGTAGAAAGCAGATAATATTAAGTCTTAGTTCTTTTAACAGTCATCTTTAAATCTATTTCTGTTTTCAAACACAGTTTTATTATTTTAAAATTGCTTTTAAAATAATAGTTTCATGAAAAGCCACCATTTATTTATTAGAGGCTTTACAATTTACTTTATGAAATGTATAGAGAAATGAAGAGTTGTTTAAAGGCTAAAGAAAGATATAGGTAAAGGTAGGTATTCAGAATTCAATATAATTCTACTTATATTGCGTCCCGTTTACTTTTGTCTGAGTAGGGACAAAGAGAAGGTATGTACTGAGCTATTTAGTTTTATTTTGCTTGATTTATGAAACCTTTTGTGGTTTTCACTTAATATAGGGGATTTCTAACATATTCCCATGAAAATCATTAAGATAGTGCTATATATCTCCAGTGCAATGGAAAAGATTGTTAATTGGTCAATGTTGATAGTTTATTTACATAAATCATGACCCCATTAACTAAATATTCTCTTCCTAAATAGCAGCAATTTTAGACTTGAATTGTCTAAATAATTGAGTCAATTTTTCATTTTAGCTTGCCATTATATACACAACCTTTGGCTTAAAGATGAATATGAGCTTTTGTAAATTTAGCCGACATTACCAAATTACTTATTTTCATAGTGATTTTTATCTAATTAGAGTCTTAATCTGAAATAACTTATTTTCCTTAACCCCACAGCAAGCCATTGCTGACTTCATGCTTTACATTCCAAAATATACACTACATATCAGAGAGATGTTGGCTGGCTTACTAGAACTCAATTGAAAAATGTAATAGGACTTTTGCAAAAATAAAATAAAGTGGCAGACAATCATGCTTTTTGAATGGACTAGAATTAAAACAAATTTAAAGAGCTTGTTTTCAATGGCTTTTGTGACTGTGAGTTGGTTTATTACTTTGATATCACTGGCACTTTACTAAATAGAATAAGAGCAAACACATGAAGAAAATTATGTTTCTCATTGATTTATTTGCCAGAAAAACAAGACATTTGGTCTTAATTGCTTTGCCTGTTTTTTGTTGATTTCTTAAATTTTGGCCTCCGATGATTTTTTACAAATTCCAATGGAATAGAAAGGGAGTGTTCTCTCCGGCTGTTTTATGGATGGCATTCCTGCTGACATAGATAGACAGCAGTAATTAGTCAGCACAACAATAGTTATACTATAATGTGAAATTTCCCAGCAAGAGAAAAGATTTGGAATTTTTTACTTATCTGGAGCTTGAGCTTAAGATTCTAATTTTTCTTTTCACCAGCTTTCTGTTGTGTATAAATCCCTCGAAAATAAATGTCAGACTTGATTAATTGTATCATTTTTGCATTTATGGTATGTGCAATAAATTTGACTTATATTTGTAAATTAACTAACCTTACTTGTGGTCCTTTAAGTTCTTCATCTTTGGTAATTTGTGGATCCCCAGCTCGTAGCTAAACTTCTCGGGGTAGTTGGAAATACACAGAATTCTGTCCTGTCATCCCCAAGCTGTGAAATAAACCCTGAGGTCTGGCTCAGAAATTTGCGTTTATAAAGGAAATCAATGATTCTTTTGTCTTCTCCTGTTAGAGAAACACATACATGTTTTATATGTGAGTACAAACATACATATATGACTTGTAGTTGAAGTATTGCTTTGCATTCGAATTACGTATGACATGAGAATTTTAGTAATTCTTGCCATTTTGTTAGCTTTACATTGACCAAGAGACCTGAGTATTTCTCATACCCACCAATCAGTGGTGCTCAACACAATTCATTAATGGGCCAGTGAGGGAGTGAGTGTATTAGTTTCCTAGTCCTGCTGTATTAAACTAACACAATCATGGTGATTTAAGTAACAGAAATTTATTATCCTGTAGTTCTAAAGGATAGAGTCCCAAATCAAGGTGTGAGCAAGGCTATGCTCTCTTTGAAGGCTCTATGGGAGGATTTTTCCCTGCCTTTTCTAGCTTCCGGTGGTTGCCTGCAATCTTTACAGATGCATCATTCATTAAATGGAATTGAGAAACCTTTTAAAAGAAGAATTGACAGAGTTTAGTCACAAACTACACACACACACACACACACACACACGTACATATAGAAAACAGAAAGGACAAAGTTAATTCTGATGCTCCAAGTTTGAGTGAGTTAAAAAAAAATTAGTTGATAAAGTATTGTTATGATATAAGGAGTTTATTAAGATGAGAAAAAGGAGAAAATAAAGAGTTAATGTTTGACATGTTGGATTTAAGATAAGCTGAGTGCATCAATTAGATATTGAATTCAGAAGTAGTTATATGGACTTGAAAAACTAGGTCCGAATGGAACAGAGGTTGCAGAGGTTGGCAGTACCTGGCAGCCGTGGAGTGTCAAAATATCAATAGTCATTCTGATTTATCGAGCATTTTGCTCTGTCATTCTTAGATTTTGTTTCCTATCCCCATACTTTTAAGGTGGTATCTAGAGCCTCAATTTTTACCTTCAAATTCCAGGCAGGATGGAATTTGAAGGAATAAGAAGAGAAAGGGGCACGCCTACTCTGTCAATCTTTAAAAAGTTTTTTTTTCCAGAAACTGCATCTAACCACTGCACTTGATATCGCCTATCTGCAAAGAAGGAGAGCAAACGTAGATGTTAGCTGCACAGAGGAAGTGGATCTTGGGTCAGTGACTAGCAGACTGTGCTGCGGGGACATCCCTGCTTGTTCAGTTTACTTGGTTGTTGAAATATGATCTAATTCAGATTCCTCGCTAATGGATTAACTCCACTGCTTTAAGTATTTTTCTTTTCAGACAGTTTTAGGGAAAGGCTGTAGAATCAAGCCAGTAAATCATGAAGTGCAGTAATTGTTTGTCTAAACATTTGCTTGTTTATATGTCTTTGTGCATATTTCTGCTTTCTAAAGAGTGACATCAATCATCATTGTCATTTGTTTTCAGTAGTATACATTTCTCTTATATCTTACATTAACATGGACAATTCAAAGTTAACTTTATCCTAAAGTTATGAATACATAAAGTAAACTTACCTTTGAAGATAATATCATCCATTCTTTCTTTTCTGTTCCACTTGTCAACACACAGCAAATGAAGAAAATAGTGACTTTTCCAAATGTACATTATGTGGCTGTTTTGCTTAGAATATTATGTGAGAGCATAATGTCCTAAATTATATATCCACTACAGTTAACTACATAATTGCCATTGTACCAAAAAATATTTTTTTCCTTGAAACATTTTCAAATGCAAGGAAACAGAATAGTTTAATCAACATTCAGTCAACAAATATGTAATTCTTCCCTAGTGCCAGACATTTGCTCAGCTGTGAAGATAGATTCAGTGGTAAATAAAACAAATTTAGAATCAATATTTTTCAAATAGTTTGTGCCAAGACAAATAATTTTTAACTACAGTGTCCAAATGTATAGGCATTTTTGTTCATAATCTTGGTGCAATGAAAACATAGCATAAAAATGGAGACTTCATGATATGGAGGTAAAAGGGTGCTAAGTTGTATTTGCACTGACTGGTACTTGTCTGGACCACCCAATTTGCCGTTGATTCATACTGGGTGGTGGTGTGTGTCAGGGTGAATCAACCCTCCTGCAGAGAGTGACTGAAAAAAAAAGAAAAAAGAAGAAAAAGAGAAAGAAAAAAAAAACCAGTCAATTTAGAAAGTACTTGACAAACTATTTTCTAATGTAGAGGTTAGCGATTTGCCCTTAAACTCATAATTCTTGATCTGTTTAAAATAATGTCTTGTCTGTTCTTCATCATGTTGCTTCCCAGGAGCACTTTTAACTCTTGTCTAATTTTACTTGATGTAGTATAGGTTCAATTGGCATATTAGCAAATGTTCAGAAATATTACAGCTTTGTTTGGAGTTTACTGAATTGGCATAAAAGGTAAGATAAGGAGGCAAGTGTGGATTAGTAGCCTTCTACCACAAACCCTCAGATTTGTTTAAAATTTAATTCAAGAGAACGGTCTTAAAACATGCATGCATAAAAATCTCTTATGTCAGATTTATAAAGTTCTCTATAACAAATTTATAATTTTAGCAATTAGTTTATCCATGAAAGTAAATTTGGAAACATGTCTTATAATATACAAATTAAAAAAGACTAAGGCTATGCTATGATTTTAAATTATTTTCAGTTCTGAAAAAAATAGCACCATATGCTATGACTGAAATGTTAAAGTTTGCAAATATAGGAAATATTGTCTTATCAGTTTTCTACTGAATGCTATATATTGTAAGAACACAGATTCAATGTGATAAAATATATATAGCAAAATATGTTGTAATTCAAATGCCCAGAAATTCTATTTCTAATTTATCCACATAGAATATTACAATTTGATGCCTCCCAGTAAATTAAATTGTTGGATTAAAAGTACCCTATACAGAAACATTTTATGAATCATGTGTAACAAGGTCAGTCACTTAAGACATTCCAAGAACACCAAAAGTCTATAATGATATTGAATCAGATGAATCATCTGTAGGTGAACAGATGAAATATTATCAGATAATAAAAACAAACAAGCCAAAAACATTCACAAAACAAAACAATAGTTGTTCATTTGAGTTATAATTTTAAAAATTCCACTGTTATGGTTACTAGATCAAATTAAACATTTGTTTTATAATTAACTTTCAGTTTTTTTATAGATATGGCCAATATGAAATCAGCTAAAGTGAGGCGAATATATATAAGATTAGAGGATTTGGTGGAGAGATGTATATGCCTTTGGAGAAGCTTAAGAATTTCTCTCATCCTAACTGATTTTCATTTTCAAGATCTCAAGCTTTTCATTCTGACCTGGCCTGAACCAAGCCAAAATGAAAATTCATACCAATTGGGAAATTGCTGTATGCAAGGAGCATATGGTGGAAAAGTGACATACATCCTCAATTATAAGACAAATAAAGATTATATACATACACACAAAAGACTGCAACATTTAGTTAATTGATAGAAAATTGATTGAGTCCTAGTTTCCCTTGCTTATTCTGGAAACCTCCAGAAGAGCAGTGGCTATGGTATCTCATAGGGTGAGCATTAAGGATATGTCTTGGTTGAAGCTTCAATCTACTGTGTGACTTCTCTGAGTCCCAGTTTTCTCCCCAATGAAACATAAACAATAATACCCAATCTGGAGGGCTTAAAAAAGGTTTAAATGCGATGATGTATATAAAGCATGTAACAAGGGTTCACATATTAGCTTTAATTAATGTTGTTATTATAAAACATAAGATTAATTTGAAGAAAATGATATAACTTACAACTATTAATTTGTTAGCTTATATTAGAGAGCTTTCAATCTAATGTTACATATAATAGTGGTCCTATTACAGTTTTGGTCATTTCCAATACCCTTAATTCGTAGTTACTATCATTTAATTTAGGAGAAATTAAGTATAATAAAATACTAGATGTTTAACTTCATGTATTTTAAAAACTGTCTTCATTAAACTGGGTAAAAATATGTTTGTTAAATATGGCCAACATCATCCCTCTCATTGATAAGGAATACAAACTTTATGTTTAAATGTTTTTTTCTGCAATTTACCTAGAATTGCCAATCCAGTCATAGGCCTAATGACCTTTATAAGAGTTCTGTGAGTGAAAAATAGTTTGAGACATAAGTGAGTAAAAATAGTTTGAGATACAATGTTAAAATCGTAGTTACATTACTCTCATATTTGTGAAGTAGAAGTTATCACTAATATCATCATTATTAAACACAAGATTAATTTGTAGAAAATGATTTGATTTACAAGTGTTTAAATTACAAGTATGGGTAATTTAAATACTATGATTTAAAAGTAAAGTTTATACTATTATTTAAAAAAACTGTTATCAAGGCAAAATATTCAAGTTAAAAGACGTGTTTTCCACCATGTAGAGAGTGTTATGGAGATCACTTATGTTTTTGTAAAGAGTTACATGTTTTCTACATATTTCACATGTCAACCATTTTAATTAGCAGTTTACTATGATAACAGAAGCAATTAATAAAGTAAAGGTGGGTTTTATACAAAGAAAATTGTTTCTGGAACCTTTTTATACTCAAATATTCTTTAAATATGCACAGACTATTTTTCTTCATCAAGTATGGCATTTGGAAATATTAATTGAATTATTGTTTATAAGTGAAGTCACTACAAAAGTGCAAAAGACTGAAATTACTGATGATAGAGTTCATAAGTAATTATAAATATTTAAATAAAAGCCCAAAATATAGCTGTTGCGTTTAGTTTCTAACACTCAAAAGGAAATATTTTGTGTCCCTTTTGTTTTAATCTGAAGCCATTTTACTTACAAGCTATACAGAAAATGGGCTGCATTTTTAAAATAAATCTAGATATATTATTTCATAAAGACTAGACAACTTCTCTAGAACTGCATATATGATGCATCTTAGATTATTAAAAATTACAAATTAAGGTAATTTTTAAAATGCCTGCTAGGACTAACACACACATACAGAGAGAGAAAGAGACAGAGAGAGGGAGAGAAAGAAAGAGAGAGAACTTTACTTTCTCTATCTCCTAACTAATGGGTGGGCATAAAAGTGAACAAAATATTGAACACATGTTTTTTTTGATGGGTATGTGGATTCAATTATGAAATAAGAACAAAAAGAAGAGTTTAAATAAGGATTATTGATCTTTATATTATTTATTAGGATTTTCTACACAGGCAATCTTGTTTGCATAAATAGAGATGATTTTATTTCTTCCTTTGCAACATGTATGCCTTTAATTCCTTTTTCTAACCTTTAAGAAATGATAAGAACTTCTCTTACCTCATGAAATAAGTGTGTTGAGAGCTGGTTTGCTGTTTTTTTGTTTCATTTTTAAATAGATGCTCTTTATTAAGTTGAGGTAATTTCACTCTATTCCTATCTTGCTAAGAATTGTAGTTTTTGTTTTTTAATTTTTAATTATTGTGGGTACATAATAGTTGTATATATTTATAGGGTACATGTGATGTTTTGATACCGGCATACAATGTATATTAATCAAATCTTTAGGAACATTCAAATTCCACTTTTTTAGTTATTTTAAAGTGTACACTTATTGTTGATTATAGTCACTTTGTTGTCCTATCAGATATTGTTCATTCTATTTAACTATCTAACTATATTTTTGCACCCATTAGCCATCCCCACTTTATACTTTCTCCTCACTACCCTTCCCAGCCTCTGGTAACCATCATTCTACTCTCTGTCTCATCATGAGATCAATTAATCATGAATGAGTATTTAATTTTTATAAAATGCTTTTACGATCAAATAATATGATCTAATAATTTTTCTTGTTAAGCTTGTTTATGTGGTATGTTACATTAACTTTTGAATGTTAAAACAACAAAAGAGGAAAATTCATCTTCACAATTAAAAAATACTGCCTGATTGTTTTCAAATTAAATGGAAAAACTATATTAATCTAGAAAAGACCAATTAATAGCACTAACACAATTAAAATAATTTGGTTAATATTGTATTATATAGTTTCTTATGATAAATTAATGATAATCTCTGAGGTCTTGAAACATAAAGCAAAAGCATAAAACCTGGTCTAAAATTATATTAGAAGAAAAAATAGTGTTATTTAGAAATTGCCTGACTTAAAGGATCCCGTAGAATTCATTCAGGTTATGTTACATTAACCTGTTACTCCATTATCATCTTCTAACAGGGAGTACTTTTGAAGCAAGACGCAAAGTACAAATTACTGGTAAAGCAAAGTACATTGCAGGTTTAAATTTAAATTTGTAAATTAAAATTGAAAATTTAAATTTAAATTACAGGTTTTTCTAATTAAATTACAGTGCTGGAAGATATGAGACAGCTTGTTTCGTGTATCTGATGTATTACCTTGGATGTTTGGAACAACTATGGGCCTCTCTCTTACCCTTTGTAATTTCTCAACCTTCAGAATCTTTCTGTGTATTGCCATTCTCTACCTCAAAATAGAGTTCTTAACCTGGCAATTGCTCTCCAAGAATAAAATTGGAAAGCACAAAATCTCTTAAGGCACGGATTCAGGAGTCCCAGATAATCACTTTCATTTCATTACATTGCTCAGAAAAGTTACATGGCCTGAGAAGATAAGTGGGAGAGAAAATCGACTTCCCTATTAATGGAAGGAGAATCATATGCATACAGGAATGGCCATTTTAAAAGATATTTTATCCCATTGTACTACCTTAGTAAATGTTTTTTCTATTTTTTTAATCCCAGAGCCAAACCTCATACATTTTCAGTAATAAAATCATTAAATTCAGGTATAGAATTTTATAAATAGATCAGAGGAACAAAGAGAGAATGTTCAGAAAAATACTTGAATATATGTGAAGATTACTTTCAATCCTTTATTATTGAAGAAGGTAAAAATCCATGCTGGGATAATTAATTGCCTATTTCAAGATAAATTTAGAGCTCTGCCTCACATCACAGTAAACATAAAGTTGATTTGTTATAAATTAAGTATGACTTCTAAGCAATTTTAAATTAATATCAGAGTATATTTTAAGATACCATTGGTCCATTATCACCTTCTAACAGGGAATACTTCTTCAGCAAGATGCAAAGTACAAAAGCAATAAAGGAAAAAAGAACATAACTAATGTTTCTCTTTAAACAAAGGATAGAACTAGCTGGACATGGTAGTGTGACCCTGTGTTTCCCATGGTGGAAGGATCCTTTGAACTCAGGAGTTCTAGACCAGCCTAAGAAAAACGGACCCTGTCTCAAAAAATATATATAAAATTCTGAATCGCAAATGAATAAAGTAAACACACACACACTCACACACACACACACACAATAGATTTGGAAGATATTTTTGTGAAATATGTAATGGAATACAATGAAAATACTTAATTAAAAAAAAGAATGACCCTACCAATCAATAAGAACATGTGGAATATAACCCATTACAGATCAAGAGGAGAGCCATGGGCAAAGCTATGAACAGGGACACCTAAAAAAAACCCCGTGAACTCACTAGTGATGAGATAATTGAACTATTAACAGTGAAATGACCTTGTGATATTTTTATATCAATTGAGCAAGAAGAATGTTTTTAATTGTGAAGCATATTTTTTTGAAAAAAAGAAAATATATAGAAAATATAATCGTTATGCATTGTTGATATCACTGTAAGCTGATACAAATTTTTGGAGAATACTTTAATAATACTTCCCAAAAATATTAATAAACTAAAAAAACTTTGATCAAAGCATCTACTTCTTGACAGCTCTTTTTAAAAATATTCCTAAGCACATACACATACACATAATTTGTAATATGGCAAATCTCTTAAATTCAAATGTATCAATTTCCTAATCTGTCAAATGGAGATAATTAAATCAATCTTAACTAATTTTTAACAATTAAATGAAATAACATATCTGTAAAGAACTATACATGTTAGTCTAGTTGGTTCTCTTAAGCATTGCTGACTGTGAATATTTAGAGAGATATGTATTCCTTTGTTCATAAAGACAATTTACTTTGTGTTCAACAGAAAGCACCAAAAGCTTCCCTGTTGACATTCAAGTTCCTCATGGGCCAATTACTAGTGCTACATGACTAATAGGCATTTTGTCCAGGATAAATAATGTCTGTTATTTTAACCGGTGTAGAAATCTTGCTTTTCATTATCTAAGAGGCTATACTCAATTTAAAAAAAAATGTACCCCAGGAAAAATAAAGCAATTTATCAAAACTATTTCTCAAAAGCTACCTCACATTGGTTTATCCATTATTCTTATGAGTCAGGTATTACTATTTAATGAAAATGAGAATGTTGTCTAATTGCACCTTAGGTCAGATTCTGGGGTTCTATTAAAAACTCACAGTTTCTGTGTCTGTGTGTATTTGTGTGTGTCTCCTGTGGATAAGTTATCTCGGGGAAGGAACAAATGCTCTAGTGCACTAATGCCGCATATATTTATAATTCTGAAGGGCAGAATGTCTCCAAGCTCCTTTTGTGAAGTAGTCATAGTAGATCATCAATGTTTAAAATGTAATAAAAATGATCAAGAGGGTAACTTGCAATAATAAAGAGTCAGGTTTTTCTTGTTTAGTTGAAGCCTAAAAAATATTTTTTGAATGTCACAGGGCTACAATTCTCTGGAGCAGCAGAAGAAAGACCAATGCAGAGATGAGAATAAGTGAATTGGTAGGTAAATTGATTTCGTGTAAGTTAAACTGATCATTCTTATTTGTGCTCATTGTCTAGATCTTTAATACTGTTTTATTGGCTCTGGCTTTTTACGCTGTGGGCCAGTGGAATCCTTACATGTTGTCGGTCTCCCTGCTAGCATGCTTTGTATAAGCTGAAAGTAAGGGAATATATCCTTACCTGTATTTATCTAAGTAGTAGCACGGGCATCCCATTTTTGTTTAATATTCAAGAACATATTTAAGCCATGGTACAAGGTTAAAAACAAACAAAAAATAAAAGAAAAAGATCAAAAGAGCTTGTGCTTGAATATAGCTGCGCCACTTCAGTGTTATTGACCTTACCTAAAGATCAATGTAGGCAGTGATATATCATCAAGACTATTCAGGTATTCAAGAAAAAACTCAAGGGATAATGCTTATTTAGACTGATAAATTTGAATTTCAAAAATGGATAGCTATGGAGAATAAGAAAATGAGATTTATGTTTTAATAGAAGTAGAGATGTAGGGGAATGAGCCAGACCCAAATGAAGTGGGAAATTCATGCCTCATGCGTCTCATTCTCCGTGACAGGCTTTAGTGATGATGTCTTTGCTTTCTAATCTTCTTCAAATAGAAAACCCATTTCATTCAGAAAACAATTCTTACAGCCTGCTTGTCATGGGATTTATGCTAAGGATGACATGAAGGCAGTTAAGTAGAATGTTATGCAGAATAAAGTTTGAAGGATCTGACTTATTTAATACTAAATGAGAAGTACAGTTAACAGCTTCTGAGGAGGTAGTGGCTAGGAGATAAATCCACCAATAATCTATTTCACAAGTTGATTGTAACTTAAAAATTTTAGGAAGCACTGATCTCTACAGATAATACATGTAGACTGCAGCTGCTTTAAAAATACATTTTTCCATTTGGTGAGAATTCATTCCTAATTGAAGTGTATTTATATTTGTATAATAAAGTTAAAATTGGGATTTAGCAATAATAATAACCTATAAATTTGTTACTATATACTGGATATATAGTAATGTCTAAAAATACTATATACTAGGTGTGGTTCTAAGTGTTTAAGATATTAATTCATTTAATTCTCATAACAAACATATGTACATTTTAGGATAAGGAAACCAGGGAGCAGGAGTAACTAGGCAAAGTGACTTGTCCAAGTTGAAGAGAAAGACTTGATGTTGAGAATTAAAGAGCTAGAATAGCCCCAGAATATGGTGAAACATTGTTATGTTGTTGCCTCTAAATTAACAATTTGATTAATCTTATTGCCTGAGATAACAAATATATTTCTATAGCCATTTGTATCATCTAAAAACATCTGGTTTTCCATTACATTTTCCAATGTCGAAGATATATTTGAATCTGATTTAATAATTTCATTACTACAAACTGGGTAATAAATTGTTCTCTAATTCCACTCATTCTTCTTCTTCTATTTTACCAACTTTGTGAAATGTGGTTATTATTATAAGCCTTTTTCTAGATTTCCTGCCTTCTCTACTCAGTGAACACTCACTGGTACATTATTGCAAAAACTATTTTCCTAGTCCTAGAGTTACAGACGTGAGTAGTTTAAAAATGTCCCCAGCTGATTCTGATATTCTCCTCCTCTTTACCTTTTGAGAAACACTAAATGAATTCAACTATCTGCCTCCTCTGCTTTGGAACCTGTACTCATGCTATTGTGCACCACAGAGAAAACCAGATGATCTTAAAGATTAGTACCATAGCAAATTTATGGTATCCAAACTCAGAGGTAACCACAACTGCTTGGCAATCCTATTACATTTTTCTTATCTGGCCTATTTCCCATTCCCCTCAGCAGTTACTCCAGCCCTTCTTCATTTTCTTTAATCCCCAGCCCCAGTAGAGTCCATCTTACTGCATCAATTACCCCTCCCTAGGCTGTATTTTTAGGCTTCTCTAAGCACACAAATACCACACACCCACACCGCCTTCATACAAATGTACATGTGTCAAAAGTCAAATGCACATACATACACACACATGTACATATATGCATAAATACACATGAACAAATGTATATATGTATAATTATATATGTGTTTGCATTCAACTTTTGACACATCATTCCAGTCACCTTCTTAAAACTCTCCCCTGCTTTTATTCCAAATCACCATCTTTATATTCTCTTTCTTTTTCAGCCATTTCTCATTTATTTGAAGTGCTTCCATTTCTTAAAATACAAAGATAATCAGGACTGTTATTTAAACTTTATTTCTTCTTTGAGAATCTACATTAAGCCTTCAAGTCCTTTTACTAAGTCAGAGGTTTTTAATCTATAGTCCTAAAATGGGCTATAAGGAAGCAATAAAACTCCTAAAACTGTATACTTAATGTTATGCCTGTTTCTGAGGCTGGGATCCAGAGTTTTAAAATCAGAATGAGACATAACAGAGATTAAAAATGATTGTTCTAAAACACCTGTTAATTTAAAACTTGACATGTTTATAATCACTACCCATGTGTAAATGACTTGTACCTTTATTATCCAAATTTGGACTTCCATCCTAAGCTACACTTGTGTGGCCAAAGACCAACTAGACATCTTCACTTCTACATTTCACAGAGATGTTAAATAGAACAAGCTCCAAACTGAATTCATTAACTTTATTAAGTCTTTGTCTCCTTTTTAAAATTTTCGATCTCAGTGAATGCCATCATCACCACACATTTGTGCAAATGATACAACTGAAAGCCATCCCAGACACTTTCCTTTTTGTCAGCCTGACATCTTATCAGTCACCAAATCCACCTGGACCATCTTTTTAGTATCTCCAGGATTCCATTCTACTTCTCAATCCTTTCAGTCATAGACGTAGCTCAAGTCCTCATTATTTCCATATAGAATAGTCTCTTCCTCCAACTTTAAAATTCACCATACTGTACCAGAAACATTTTTTCTGAAACAAAAGTTTGTGCCTTTCATATATCTAATGTTTGGATACAGGTCTAACATGACTTATTTGGTTGTGAAGATATTATAGTATTATGTCTATTTGTATAAAATAATAGATTGCTAATTAATAATATTCAATCTTTTGATTGACAGCAGCATGCTTTCTTTGTTGATATATGTGACAACCATGTGTCACACAGACTAGATAAGATATACTAAGGCAAGTAAAATAGTTCCAGAAAAGTGGGAAATTGTGTTATCTTCATTTATTTAGTTGTTTTCAACTCATTGTGTTGTACTATAGATTACATACTAGATAGATTAATTTACTGATGGTATTTAGTTTTTAATAAAATGATCATCATTAGACAGATAATAAACTGATACCATTTCTTGCAATGAAACCACACTGGGAAAATAATACAATGTAAGAACCACCAAACAATAAGAAATTGTCAAACATCTGTACCCCCATAATATGCTGAAATAAATTAAAAAATTAAAAAAAAAAAAAAGAAATTGTCAAAACAATATGTCTCCTTTGTGTGCTACATTTCTTCTTAAGTCACTAACGTAGGTAAAAACAATAATACTCTAACACAATTAGCAAGGCTTTGGTCAGAAAAATTGGAAATTATTAAGAAAGCTATATGAAATAATGAAATTGTAGCCTTTATTGTTAACAATGGACTTCATCTAAGTATATATTGCACCTTGAAATGGAATCTAAAGACAACACAAACCCATCAAAATTAGCAAGACTTTTAAGAACAGTACTAATAAAGATATTCGTGAGGTAAAATAATTGTTTAAAATATTTAATTTATCTTTATCTCATTATATTTTTCTATTCTGTATTTTTATAATGTATATGCTATGTAAGTACAACAGTAAACATATTTTCTTTGCAAATAATAATATAATTATGTTGACGATTATTGTATGAAAATTTTTACATATAGAGGTGAATTATCAGAACATTTTGAGGCCAATGACCTACAGTATAAAATCAAGTATCTTTAATAAAGCATTCAAGGTCCTTCATGAGATAGTTCGTTTTCTACTTAGCCACAGTTTCTATTACATGTGCCTTAAATCTAGCATTTCTGAACTTTTTACATTTCTCAGGACATGTTATATATGACATGATGTTTTTCCTTATAAGTCCATCCAGTTCGTGGATCCCCTTCAACCCATTGCCTGGTTAACTCGGATGTGACCATTAAAACTAAGCTCAGCCATCTTTTCCCCTAGTAAAACCTTCATTAGTAGTTCCCACATGTCCATTTAGGTTTTTATTATTATTATTATTAATTTTATAATTATTAATATATAATCTTGTTCTCTCCACCTGGAATACCTCATCCCTGGGACACCTTTTCCCCATGCCCACTTCTCTGCCTAGAAACTTCTATTTGTTCTTTAAGAACTCGACTCAGATGTCACCTCCTCTGAGAAGCCTTCCCACGTCCCATCTCCCCAAACCTCCAACCCTCTGGAATCCCACAAAAATCTGCTCAGATTTCTATTATAGCTCAAGTTATATTATAAAATGTTCATTTTCAGACCTCTTCCTTGTACTAAATTCAGAACTCCTCAAGGGCAAGGACTATGTCTAATTATTCCTTGTGGTTCCGGTGTTTAGCTCAGCTCATTGTAGGTGCTCAGGGAAAGTGAGATGGAATGAATCAATCATCACACCTTGAGGACCCTCTGTCTTACCAGGTACCACACTAAGAGATGTAAAGTTAAAAAGATCAGGCCTTTGGCTCCTTAAAGTTCATAAAGAAATTGAGGATGTGTTCCTATCTTTCAAATCTACATTATAGAAACCCAACACAAACTAGCTTAAATGGAAAAAAGAATGTGGGCAGGGGACAGAATTTATCTGTCCTAGGCAGGTTACTTCTATTAATAGTTTCAGGAATAGCTGAATCTAAGATCCAAGGGTTTCCAACAATATTATCCTCCATGTTAGGTCTCTCTATATAACCTGCTCTTGGGTGGCTTCATTCTCAGAAATTTTTTTTTCCATATGAAAGCCCCTCACAGCTCCATGTTTACATTCAATTGTAGCAAAAATAGAGCTTTTTATGCCAATGGTCCTAGCAAAAGTCCTAGGAATAATTCTCAATGCTTTTAATTGGGTCACCTGCCCTTCAATGAACCCATTATAGTAACTCTGAATAGGCCAGAGGTCACATGCCTACATCTGGATTTGGAAGTGGGGTTGACCCCATCCAAATCATAGGGATTAAAAGTGAGGGAAGGTTGTTCACCAGAGGAAAATCAAGTTGCTGTTACTAAAATGGGGAGAAGATATTAGGCAAGCAAAAACCAACACATGTCCTCCATAGAGGAGATGTCCTATACATCAGTAATTATATGGTAAGGCTAGGAGTGATGCCTGTCTTAAGTGCTTACAGCCAAACATTAGGTAAGAGAAATGGATCACTTCAAGGATAGCTGTCCACAAATACCTTCTAGGAGGAAGCCTATGAACTAGGGCTTTGGATAGGTAGGATTATGGTAGGTGAAGATGAGGAGGCCTTTCAGATACATGGAAAGGCATGAACAAAAGCAGGAAGGTGAGGATCCTTTGGAAGTTTTCCAAATTTGCTGGGAACTTTTGGGAATTAAGTCTGGAACTTTGGTTGGGGGCCAGATCTATACATAGTCTAATAAATGCTAGTCCTTTATGCAGATTTCTTCCATATATGATCTCAAAAAAAGAGTAATTTTGGCAGGCACCAGGAGTAGGATTATTCTTCCCGTGTTACCGATGGGGCAAATGACGCCTAGTGCAAGAGATGCCTGCTGAGAGTTCACCCTGTTGTGTCCAGAGATAGAACAGCATGAGAAGCTCAGTTTCTGCCCTCCAGCCCAGGACTGTTCCCCTCCCCTCATCCACAGTAAAAATAAAATCTAGGGTTGGAAATCACCAGGAGAGCAGCTGTGGCTCAGCCCCAGGGCCAACCTGAGGACAGCTTTGCAGGAAGCTGTGGGAACAACCATATAGGCAGAAAGAAGGTATCTGATTTGCATAATGGCTAAGAGCAGAGTCTCTGGAGTCAGGCCTGGTTTTGATGCTCAGTTTCATGAGTTAAGGTGTTACCTTGGGCAGATTATATAACTTCTCTAAGCCTCAGTTTCCTCATCTTGAAACAGGGAATAGAACAATACCTTTGTTATAGGATGGTTCACGAGGTCTGAATAAAGTTTTGCATATTACGAATTTAGCAATCCTTTCCTCCTCTGGTCTGGCCTCCTCTTCCTTGTCCAGTCTTGTCTCCTCTTCTGGTCTGGTCTCCTCT
>CAUYSK010084190.1:0-37251 GCA_963575035.1 Avahi laniger | reverse complement strand
AGTAGAGACGGGGTCTCGCTCTTGCTCAGGCTGGCCTCGAACTCCTGAGCTCAAGTAATCCTCCCGCCTTGGCCTTCCACAGTGCTAGGATTACAGGCATGAGCCACCATACCCAGCCTGTTTCTGGTTTTTTTGAGACAGGGTCTCACTCCGTTGCCCAGGCTGGAGTACAGTGGCATCATCATAGCTCACTGTAACCTCAAACTCGTGGGCTCAAGTGATCCTCCTGCCTCAGCCTCCCAAGTAGGTGGGACTATAAGCATGCACTGCCACATCCAGATAATTTCTTTTTAATTTTTTGTACAGACAGGATCTCACTGTATTGCTTAGGCTGCTCTTAAATTCTTGGCCTCAAGCAATCCTCCTGCCTTGGCCTCCCAAAGTGCTAGGGTTACAGGCATGAGCCTCCTCACCCAGCCTGTATAAATCTTTATCACAGATCTTAATTCTCAATATGGGATCTTAAGATGTTCAGAGTTTATACTTTAATGGGCCAAAGATGGAATAATCAGAGTTCAGGTTGATCAAAACTCACCGTGTCTTAGTCACGTAGGTTGACAGCAGCCTATAGCACCAAAAAGATTTTCTCCTGCAAGCTATTCTGCAGTACAGGGACATTGTCAGGTCCTTAGAGAAAAGAGGAGTTTAAAAAAAGTCATAGTATGCAATTTAAAGTAATGAATTGCCAAGAGGGTTATATTTTAAGCCAAGACATGATCACTTGGTAATATTAAGGAAAGAGAACTAAACAGGAGTCAGGTGATCTAGCTTGTAAATTGCATTTCTACCACTAACTATGAGATCTCAACTTTTCAGTACTTCTTTCCTAATCTACAAATTAAAACCTATTCTACCTACCTAGAATAAAAATGAAGTAGAAGGAATCCTATAGATAAGAAAAATATAAAATCACAGCCATTAGGGAAATATTTCAAAAGGCAGCTATGCAAATTCTCATGGATCCAGACATTTGCTATTTTTTGTAGCTCATTAAGTGAGAAAAAAATTCTGTATCTAAAGATCCATTCTGCAGAAGATAGTCCCTTTTAAATGGCATATCAGTAAATATTTTCTTCGTCATGAAAAGTACCTTTCACATTAGCAGTAATACATTCAAGAAATTCCCCTGAAAAAAGGAGAAAATCAGTACAGTTAAATAACCAACCACCCTTTTAACTGTGCCTGGGGAAGAAAGCTTTGACACTAAACTACCCAGGAACATCTAAAGTTTATGCCTACTTCTTGGTTGCATAATTATGAATCACTGATGACTAATCCTTGGACAGTTTTGGCTACAATCCGTGTCCCAGCCAGGGGTAAAATATATTTAGTAAATGACATTCAACAAAGTATTGAGTACTGACTTTGTTCAAGGTCCCTTAAGGAACACAAAAATGTACAGGATGAAAATCCCTGCCCTAAAGGAACTCTAGAAGGAGAGAGAAAACAAATATATAATTAACTTTCACAAAAGGCAATATGTTATATGTGGATTACAGAGCACTCTAGCAGAGTACTAAAGGTGTAATCCCTATTCTAATAACCCAAGAACTAGTGTGATATACTGGAAGAAATATATTTAAACTCAATATTTTTCATCATATACAACTGTGAGAAAGTAAATTGGTACAATATATTTAGAAGTTAATTTGGGAATATCTATTAAAATGTTAAATAAACATCCCTTTCACCTAGCAATTCCATGTCTAAAACTTTATCCTAGGAAGGAAAGGATATGTACAAGAATGTTAACTGAAAATTACGATAAAATGGAATGATACACAGCTGTGAAAAATAAATAGAAAATAATAGAACAGTGAAAAATATACATATAGTAACAGGGAAAGATATTCAGAATATATATCAAGTAAATAAGCAAAGGGGTTGGGGACGTCTTCGGCAATGGATACAAAGTTTCAGTTAGATAGGATGAATAAGTTCTGGAGATCTATTGTACAGCATGGTGACTACAGTTAATAATAATGTATTGTACACTTAAAAATTACTAAAAGAGGCTCGACACTGTGGCTCACGCCTGTAATCCTAGCACTTTGGGATGCTGAGGCAGGAGAATTACTTGAGGCCAGGAGTTTGAGGTTGCAGTGAGACCAGCCCAAACAACATAATGAGACTGCAACTCCATAAAATAATTTTTAAAAAAATTAATTGGACGTGGTGGTGCGCACCTGTAGTCCCAGCTACTCCGGAGGCTGAGGCAGGAGGATGGCGTAAGCCCAGGAGTTTGAGGTTGAGGTGAGTTATAATGACGCCATTGTACTCCAGCCCTTGTCTCAGGAAAAAAAAAAAAATTACTGAAAGAATGGATCTTAAATGCTGTCACCACACACACACAAAAAAGTGTGTAAGTATGTGAGGTGATGGATAGATATGTTAATTAGGTTGATTTAATCATTTCACAACATATACATATATCAAAACATCACATTTTACACTGTAAACATATACAATTTTTTTGGTCAATTATACCTTAATAAAGCTGGAGGAAAAAATAAGAAACGTAATAATTAGTTGGTTAGCATAATTAATTTAGAAAGAAAAGGACACATACATATACATATCAGTATATATAAATTAGATATGTACTTACTTATATTTTTCAAATGACTAGAAGTATACATACAAAACTATTAAGAGTGACTAATTTGAGAGAGTGGGATGGAGATAAAGATTGAAAAAGTATTTGTAATTTTTACTTTACTCATTTCTGTATTTAAAAAAAATTTTTTCAACCATGTGTGCATATTCCTTTTAACATAAAACAGAGCATAATAAAATAGTCGTCTCTGGGACTAACTGCTCAATAAGGCTATTTCCAGGCCACTGTTCCCAGAAACACCTCACCATATTCCCTCTGGGCCAAAGGGAATTCCTTTGGTGAGTGCAGTGGATCCCGGGAACTGCAAGAGCTGTCTGGTTGTCGTTGTGATTACTGACTAATCTGTGTGGCCCATTGTACTTGGCTGCCTGGTTTTCCCTAGTTTCTGCTGCTAGGTGAACCTTAGCCAGTCATGGATTATCATGGCCTGCTGATTCATGAGTTGGTGGTCACAGAGCTATTTATTTATTTATTTACTTATTTTCAGAGTCCCACTCTTTTATTTTTTTATTTTTATTTATTTATTTTTTTAATTTTTTTATTTCAGCATACAGAGCTATTTATGTTTTTAAAAGTACAAAGCCTGATAGAGATGAAAGGTAATATTATTTTTATCAAAACTATCACATCATGAGGCAAAGTCCATAAGATTTACAGTTTCTCTGAACCCCGTGTAATAAATGATTCACACGTTTCTCATCCTGTTCGTCTTCCCAGAAGAAAGATTAATTTGCAAAGCACTACAGTATAATAGAAAAGCCCATCTTAAATCTAGTGGTTACTTCGACGCAGAAGAGGCTAGATACGGTAGTGTTGGAGAGAACTCTCTCGAAAGCCCATCACTCCCTGACTGTGGTCCTCAGAGGGGGTGGGGAAATATGCAAAACCGAGGAAATACTGGGATACAGATTTCAAAGTCTCACTGACCAGCTTTATGGTTTGCTTTCTAAATAATAATTTTTCCTCTCTTAAAACGAAGGCACAATGTGAGTAGTTAACAAGTTCCACTTTTAAACGACCCTCCGAAAAACTATCAGAAATTGATTAGCTGTGGTTAATGAGATGGCTCCATAGTTATGGTACCAAACTGGTCATTCCCCTGATTTCTGCAAGAAGGAAAAGACACTAAGCTGTATCTGTAAAATGCTGTTACAAAGAGCTTTTTTCAAGTTCGAATTATGCCTCCGTATTAAGTCCTTCCTGCACTTACTACCTGAACAGGTTTCTGTTTCATTGTACTCACTCCGAATTCTTTTGGGGGCACCTTCCTAGGCCTCAAGAATCTGCAGAAACCAGGAAATTCCAAATATCCAAGTTCCAATGGCTTCCCTTCCCCGAGGGACCATTGCTGCTTCTGCCACACTTCCCAGAATCCTCCTAAAGATGCACTGTGGGAAGTGTAGTTTAATCCCCATGCTAGCTGCTAAATCCTCCAAAGTTAACTGTGGCTGTCAAAAGCATACTTCTGCCACACTTGCCAGAATCCTCTTGGAGATGCACCCTGGGAATTGTAGTTCAATACTTAGGCATGCTGCTGTGTCCGCCCACTGTAAAATTAACCACGGTTATCAAAAGCATGATCTTCGAAGATCTTATTGCCAAGAGAACTACTGTGTCTTTGAGAAAGTAGAGTAGTATTAGATCCATTTTTAAATAACAAAATGATAAAAGTCATTAAATCTACCCTCATACACAGAAGGCCTGTATTATGAGGGTGGGGGTAGGAAGAAGGGGAGGTGGGAACCAGATAATTTTCAACATTTCTGTATCTCCAGTTCTATCTCTGCCCACTTTAGAACTAGCTCTAAAATCTCATGAAATTCTGCCCATTTAAAAGGACAGAACTGTGTCTACATATGTTTGAACTTAGGGTAGAATTCATTCTTTGATCAATCAGGAAGACCAGCATTCCATCTGACTGAGAGAAATCTAGCAAAACTACTTTGGCGCTGCCCTCTTCGTATTACTAAAGTTACTGGCCTATGTGAGAAGATAGTTTTGAAGACCATTCGTTCAACACATATTTGATGAGCACCCAATGTGTCTGGGACTCTTATAGGCATAAGAGACAGCAGAGAACAAAACATGAAAATCTCTATCCTCGTATACTGACATTCTAACGGGGGAAACAAACAAACAAGTAAATATACAACACATCAAGTGGTTATAAGTGCTCGGGAGGAAAAATAGGGCAAGATAAGAGGAAAGGGACACATTTCTCAGAACTTCTTGAGGCCATGTGCTCTGAGCCATGGTCACACATATTTGGCTCAGAATAAACCCCTTTAAATTATAAAAGGGGGTGGGCTGGGTGTGATGGCTCATGTCTGCAATCTCAGCGCTTTGGGAGGCTGAGGTGGGAGGATCTCTTGAGGCCAAGAGTTTCAGACCAGCCTGGGCAATATGGTCAGACCCCAACGCCATAAAAAAAAATAAAGAGGAAGGGTTATTTTGCTATTTTATACAGTATGGTCAGCCTCTTTGTTAAGGTGATATTTAAACAAATACCCTGAAAAAGGTGACAAGGAAGCCAAGTTGATATCTATGGGAAGAGATTTGTAGGCGGAACAAAATGAGCATATGCAAAGGCCCTAGGGTGGGAATGTGTCAGGTTTGAGGAAAGACTAGAACAGAGCATGGTGATTATAGATGAGATCAAAGAGTATCCAAGTGTCATATCACATAGGGCCTTGCAAGTCTTACAATTCTTATAAATCGTTGCAATGCTTTTGGCTTTTACCCTGAGAGGAATGAGATGTTACCAAAGAATTTGAGCAGGAGAGTGAGATGGTTAGACTTACATTTTAAGAGAATCACTCTGTGCATGGAGATTAGACTGTAGGGGGTAAGGGTTATTAAATCCTGAATGTCATGTCATTGTTAATATGTACCTAGATTACAGGAGAAGAAAGAGCAGACCTGGTTAGTTGACCAGCCATTTCCTTTGGATGTCTTCCATTAGCACATGAACTGAAGCTTTTTTTTTTTTTTTTTTTTTTTTTTTAACCAGGTTGGTTCTTTATCCTTAAGGAAGGCACAGAAAATTTGAGGGAAACAAGATGTAAAGTCAATGAATTCCAAAGAGATGGGGAAGCATGCTTAAGGAAAAATTTGGGCTCTAATAATTAAAAAAGTCAAAATGACTATATTTTTGTGTAATTAAGTGTTAAGTGCTATCATAATAAAAACAGCTAAGATTGAGCATTTACTGTGTTCTGGGCACTCTGCTAAATGCTTCACATAGTTATCATTAATCCTCACATCCTGTGAGACGTGACATATTGTTATTTGCACTTTATAGATGAGAAAAAAGAGGCTTAGAAAAGTTAAATAATTTCTCCATATTTATACAGCTAGTGAATAGAATGGCAGGGATTTTAACTCAAGCCTGTCTGACTCAAGACAGAACCTGTGCTTTTAACCACCACAATGTACTATAGACCTGGATTATATCTCTGACTGGGTGTGGGACAGGGAAACTCAACATATATATTGGAGAATACCAGAATGATGGAAAGAATCCCATATTCACACATTACAAGACTTAATTTGTTAAGATGGCAATGTCCCCCAAATTGATCTACAGATTCAGTGCAATCCCTATCAAAATCCCAGGTGGCTTTTTTGCACAAGCAACAAAAGAAAAAACAGGACTTCATCACAATTAAAATCTTTTGTGCTATAAACGATACCATCAAGAACATGAAAAGACAACCCACAGAATGGGAAAAAATTATTGCAAGACATGCATCTAATAAGAGACTTGTATCCAGAATATGTAAAGAACACTGACAACTCAATAACAAAAAGATAACCCAGTTTTAAAATGAGCAAGAGCTGGGTGTAGGTGGCTTATGCCTATAATCCCAGTTATTCAGAGAGTTGAGGTAGGAGAATCCCTTGAGGCCCCGAGGCCAGGAGTTTAAGACTAGCCTGGACAACACAGCGAGACCTCCATCTCTAAAAAAATTGTTTTAATTAGCTGGGTGTGGTTGTCGTACCAGCGCAGGCACTTGGGCTCTCTGTGTAATAGAAATTAATAAGAGGCCAAATGGGAATCACAGGCAAGGCTTTATTGGGGCTCATACTGGAACATAAAGGAGACAGCACAAAGGAAAAGGTCCTCAGGCTGGCTCTCTGAGGGGAGTTCGGGGAGTATGTTAAAGAGGCTTAGGCAGGAAAAGGTGAAGTGTAAGCATGCAGAGGTGGAGAATTTCTTGCACCTGCATAGTTCTGTTACATGCTTCTTCAAGCATTGTATGTCTCATTAGCATGTTAAATCTCCACCCTTGTGTGTGATTTTTAGCATTAAAATGAGATTATAAGGAGGGAAAAGGCAGCGTAAGTCAGTGTGGGAGGCTTTTCTGGCTTGAGTTGATTGGATATGGACAGGTCTGTTCTTTTGCAGCCAGATGCTTCACCAGCCTATGTCTGTGTCTTGCTCCAGTGGCCCTGAAAACACTATTCACAAGCTGGTGTTGCCCCATGCTGTTTCCCTTGGTCAGAAGTCAGGCCCAAGTCCTCTTCCTACACTGCCTCAGTGACATGTGCTTGTCGTCTGAGGCAAGAGGACCACTTGAGCCTAGGAATTCAAGACCAGCCTGGGCAGTATTAAGACTCCACCCCAAAAACCAAAACCAAAAGAAAGTAAAAATGATCAAAGGATCCGAATAGACATTTCTCCAAGGAAGATACAAAAATAACCAATAAGCACATTTAAAGATGCTCAACATCATTTGCCATGAGGGAAATGCAAATCAAAATCACAATAAGATACCATTTTATACCCACCAGGATGGCTACAATCAAAAAGGCAGATAATGACAAGGAGTGGTGAGGATGTGGAGAAACTGGAATCCTCATACACAGCTGGTGGGATTGTAAATGGTGCAGCCGCTTTGGGAAACTGTTCAGCAGTTCCTCAAAAAGTTAAATATGGAATTACTAAATGACCCAGCAATTCCATTCCTGGGTGTATGTACCCAAGAAAATTGAAAACATATGTCCACACAAAAATTTATATGTGAATTTTTGTAACAGTGTTATTCAAAATAGCCAAAAAGAAGAAACAACCAAATGTCTGTCAACTGATAAACAGGGAAGCAAAATTTGGTGTATCTATCCATACAGTGGCATTTTATTTGTCAATGAAGAGAAATGATATATACTACGATATGGATGAAGCTTGAAAACATTACGCTAATTGAATAATTCAGTCACAAAAGATCACATATTATATTTATATGAAATGTTTAGAATAGGTAAATCTGTAGACACAAAAAGTAAATTAGTGGTTGCCTACGTGTGGGGTCTGAGGGTAGAGTTCGAAGATAATGAATGAGGAGTGACTGCTAATGGGAACAGGATTTTGTTTTTTGGGGGTTTTATAAGAGTGATGAAAATGTTATAAAATTGACTGTGTTGATGGTTGTTCAATTCTGTGAACCTATCATCAAATTGCACACTTTAAATGGGTAAATTGTACGTTATTTCAATTATATCTCAATAAAGCTATTTAAAATGGTCAACTAATTCATTAATTGTATTAAAAAATTATAGTGCATGATTAGGCCGGATGCAGTGGCTCAAACCTGTAATCCTATTGCTTTCAGAGGCAGAGGCGGGAGGATTGCTTGAGGTCAGGAGTTCAAGACCAGCCTCAGTGAGAGCAAGACCCCATCTCTACTAAAAACAGAAAAAAATTAGCAGGACATGGTGGCACATGCCTGTAGTCCCAGCTACTCGGGAGGCTGAGGCAGGAGGATCGCTTGAGCCCAGGCGTTTGAGGTTTCAGTGAGCGAGGCTGACACTGCAGCACTCTAGCCAGGGCAACAGAGCCAGATTCTGTCTCAAAAAAAAAAAATTACAGCGCGTGTGCATGATTAGTAAATACAGCAAATATGGTATAAACAACTATAATCCTCATTGTTTTTATAAGTCATGAGGTAAAAAATTGTCTTTCCTCAGACATGCTTAACTTCAAAGCAATAGGATTTATTCAATCATGTAATAAATTAACACTGTGTACACTTCTAAGGGCACAAAATGAGTCTCAAGTCATTTAATCCCAGCCTAGCCCTTTGGTGGTAGAAGCGAGGTAACAGTATCTTGAAATACATGTGTTTATTAATTTATTAAACAGATATTTGTTGTAAACCTATTATGCACCAGTCATCATGCTAGAATTGGGAATACAATGGTGACTAACATAACAGTCTCTACCTTCAAAAAGCTAGTTATGCATATTACATGTGATGGGGTGTGTGTGTGTGTGTGTGTCCATGAGCATGCAAACATGTGAGTCAACAGCCCATTTATTCAGCCTTTGACCAATTACCAGAGTGGACATTAGGATGTGCATACATTAGCAAACTTGGAGAGAAATTAGAAGGTCATTCTATAAGCAGACTTGTAGTTGAATATTGCCTTACTTCATGTAGGACAAGAAATATATCTTAGCAAATAGGAGTGGAAGGGGCGCAAATAATAAGCCACTGGCAAAGAGCCCTGTCCATTTTCAAAGCCAGTGATTCCACAAACACTGGCAGATCCTTATGCTTCTACTTAAAAGCAACGTACAATAGGATTCCCTCTCCTCTATCTTCCCAAACACGTAGTAATGCTTAACACACAGCAGTGAATAGAACTAAGACTAAAGGCCATACTCAGCTGGAAGACAAGATTAAAAAGAGCAATTAAGGAACAACAAGGTCAAAATTAATTTGAATACATGATTTTGTTAGTATAATGCAATCGCTAGACTGAGCAAAGGTTTCTATTTCCTGTTAATTTACCTGTTCTTCTCTTTGCTTTTCCTCTCCATACTTTTCTTTTTTTTTTTTTTTTAGTGGGTTCCTTTATGACTGCCTGCAGGCTATTTTATTGAAATCACAGAACTCACTGAAAACTATTAAACTCTTGGTTATTGCTTATTATAGGGAAATGATACAGATTAAAGTTACCCAAGGGAAGAATCACACAGGGCAGAGTCTGGGGACACTTCACCACTAAATGTGGAACTTCCATTGTTCTCCCTGCATAGAGTCAGGATGCATTATTTTCCCAGCATTGCTATGTGACAGTACACACAGGGAAACTCACCCATGCCTCTGTGTTCAGAGTTTTTATTGGGGCTCCATCACTCAAAACCTCCACCCTAAATCACACTGTTGGTCTTTCCAGTGTGGTCAGCCCCCATCCTAAATCACGTTGTTAAACTATCCAGTGTGACCCAAGGCCCCTCAGGCAAACAAAGATACCCCTATTGGGCATGACACTACCTCCCAGGTACCAAGGACAAAGGCCAGACCTCTTTTGGGGAAAGGTTAAATTTTTTACTTCATAGGCATGGATTCAGAAAGTGGAGAAGAATTTGGTCTATTAATGCAAACAATTTACCACCCACAATAGTTCTATGAAAAATGTTCCTTAAATTGGTACAGGATATGAAGCAGTGTTTTTTCACTTCTGGATTGATTTAAGAACTGATTTTCCTCTTTACCCCTTGTCCCCATTAAGTTCTAATTATTTCCATTTCATAATTTTTTTCGAAGTCATTGAAATAGGTACAAAACTCATCAACTTTGACTCTGAGATTTAAAAACAACAAAATAAACTCCCACACAATTCTATGCCATATAGCATCCAATGATTATTCATATTACTATAATACTTCATACTTTTCCAAGAACTTTCAAAATAACTTTATCAATTGATTTTATAATGTTTTGTGTGGTTGGTAGGACAAATATTATTATGGCCGTTTGGTTTATGAAGAAATTTCAGCATTAAAGTTAAAGCAATTCATTCAAGAAAACCCTAATATACTGTTAATGGTGGACTAAAACCTGGGTTCACTGTTTCCATCAGTGCTCCTTCCAAATAAAAAGTTATTATTCTTCCTACCAGATACTATAATTCTGTGACTGAATGAACTCCAGGTTCTAAACTCTGAGTCTTGCTTCACCAAATAAAGCTGAGATTTCTGGCATTCTTGCCTGGTTT
Source organism: Avahi laniger (assembly GCA_963575035.1). NCBI lineage: Eukaryota > Metazoa > Chordata > Mammalia > Primates > Indriidae > Avahi > Avahi laniger. The sequence continues at coordinate 26,630 of CAUYSK010084190.1, read as the reverse complement.
TTTTGAGCTCTTGACAAATTCATTTGGATGGAAGAATGCATGGACCAGCCAAGCTCTACAAATCTTTCAGATAGCCAAGTCAAACTCTGTTTGCTTATACACGGAAGCATTCTTCTGAAATATAACTTATTGTTTTCAGTACGATATTTCTTAAATTTGCGAACATTTTCTATGCTTGATAGAATAGCTATTGGATATTCCCTTGCAAATTATAGAACTTGAAAATATTTACTACACAGGACTCAAACTATTTATATTCAAATGGTAATGTATAATAAATACATTACTAAGAAAAAATACCAGAAAATGGAAAAAGAGCAAATGGAATCTGCTACACATGTCATGCTATTCATAAGTTTTCACAAGCCAAAATTAATAAATAACTATACCTTATTCACCAATATATTTTCAATACCTAATACAATGCCTGGCACATTGTAGGTGCTCAACAAATATTTGTTGAATGAATAAACAAGTGAATAATTAAAATAGTCTTCCTTATTAAAACAGTTGCTTGGTAAAAGGTAGTATTCTCCTGACATCACTGTTTTCCCTTTGGGAAACAGGTACAACTTTTTTTTTTTTTTTTTTGAGACAGAGTCTCGCTTTGTTGCCTGAGCTAGAGTGAGTGCGTGGCGTCAGCCTAGCTCACAGAGAACCTCAAACTCCTGGGCTCAAGCAATCCTTCTGTCTCAGCCTCCCAAGTAGCTGGGACTACAGGCATGCGCCACCATGCCCAGCTAATTTTTTCTATATATATATTTTTAGTTGTCCAGATCATTTCTTTCTATTTTTTAGTAGAGACGGGATCTCGCTCTTGTTCAGGCTGGTCTCGAACTCCTGACCTTGAGCAATCCATCCACCTTGGCCTCCCAGAGTGCTAGGATTACAGGCGTGAGCCACCACACCTGGCCCAGGTACATCTTTAGGAATTATAAATTTGATTCAAAACAGAACAGTTGAGAGCTGAGTTTGCACTTTCTCTAAAATGGATCTTAATACTAAGCACTTAATACTTTGTGCTAGAGTTCTACATTAGTTAAGATGTGTTTATTTTCTTGCAACTGTGATTTGAAAAAAACTGAAATTTAATATGCTTAAACAATAAGGGAATTTATTAACTTATATAACTAAAATGTCTAACTTTAGTTCGGGGTTCAGGTACCACAGGATTACAGTTTCGCTCACTTCCTCCGAGCTCCGACCTACTCCATGAATTGTCCTCGTCCTCAAGTTGGCTTCCATCATGGTAGAGAAATGGCTTCCAGAGATCTTAGGGCTACTGACTTCATTGTTCCTATCCAGAGCACATGTCTACCCTCAGCCATGAAACAAAAGTATTGATCTTCACTCTATTTGGGCCAATTTAGGTTATAATCCCCCTTTCTGACCCCCTAACCAAACAATTCCTGAGGTTAAAGGAATTTCATGAATTTATTGTTTGCGACCTGGGATAAGTGCCCATTTCTAAATCGTGATGGAAAGAAAGACCGTCACCTTACTGATGTGAATTAGGTATGTTTGAGTGAGGATGGCATGAGTAAAGTGAGTTTCTTGGACCTGTTGTTTGATGTCTTTTATTATTTTTAGAATATTCTGTCATTATCTCTTCAAATACTTCTAAAGCCCCATTTCTTCAAATGTTCATATGTAGGATTATTTGATATTGTTCCACAGCTTTTGGATGCTTAAATGTTTGTTTTTTACTCTTTTTTTCTCTGTTGTATATTGGTTTGGATGATTTGACCTTTTCTCAGCTGTGTTGAGGACACCAATGAGTCCATCATTCATATTTTGTTATTCTGAATATCATAAGATTTTTCCCCTAGTATTTTCATTTGACTCTTTTTTATGTTTTTTTTTTGTTGTTGTTGTTGTTGGTTTTTGTTTTTTTGTTTTTGTTGTAGTTTTTGTGACAGGCTCTTGCTGTTTCCCAGGCTAGAGTGCAGTGGTATGATCAAAGCTCACTACAACCTCAAACTCCTGGGCTCAAGCCATCCTCCTACCTCAGCCTCTTGAGTAACCGGGACTACAGGTGCACACCACCACACCTGGCTATTGAGGTCTCACTTCGTTGCTCAGGCTGGTGTCGAACTTTTGGACTCAAGTGATCCTTCTGCCTTGGTATCCCAAAGTGCTGGGATTACAGGGGTGAGCCACTGCGCCCGGCCTATTCCACCAGTTTAAATTACATCTGCAAAGTTCTTTTGCCATGTGAAGTAACATAGTCACAAGTTCTAGGCATTAGGATGTGGACATCTTTGAGGGGCCTTTATTCTGCCTACCACAGTGAGCACCCCTATTGAGGCCACATGATGTAGGTGGTCTGGCTACCTCAGTGCAGCCATTTTTCTCAATGCTACAGTGCCAGGATGTTCGTGACCAGAATCATTTCCAGTTTCAGTTACACTCTAGAATCCCTCATCTCTTGACTTTCGTGTCCCTACTCATGGGCAAAGAGGAAGTCTCTATCACTTTCTACTCTCAAGGCCCATTCCCATGTCCAGTGACATGTCATCTACGGGAAAATCCCTCCTGTTACATTGTGTTTTTCCTTCATTACAGGTAAGTAACATAATGTTAATCCACTGCTTAAAACACTTCAATGCCTTCCCATTGGATTGTTACAGTACTTAATGGGCCCTGCAGGATCTAGCCTTTGCACACCTTTCCAATCTCCTCTTGCTTACTGCACTGCAGCCACACTAAATTTCTTTTAGCTCCTCAAATGCACCAACTTTTGTTTGTTTTTTGCTACACAGTCCTCACATATACAGTACTCTTCCCTCTCTTTAGAATGCTCTTATTCACACACGTCATCTGGCTAACTCAGGTCTCAATTTAAATGTCACTTCTCCCATCCAAGTACTAACCAGGCCCAACTCTGCTTAGCTTCCAAGATCAGATGCATTCAGGGTGGTATGGCCCTAAACTACATGTTACTTCTGTGGTGACACTTTCCTTGTGTTTTCAATCTAAACCATGTCCTTTTGTTATTCTTTCCCATAGCACACTGATATTTTCCTTATTATTTTCACTTGTCAAAAGGTGTATGTGTGTGTGTCTGTGTCTGTGTGTGTGTGTGTGTGTGTGTGTGTGTATTTTGTAAGTTGTAGGTTTTCTTCAAAGGACTCCAAGTTCTGTAACAGCAGGAATCATCTACCCAGCACTTAGCATACTCTGGCTCATGTGGGCAGGCAATATTTATTGTATAAATAAATTCCCATTGCCATAGTACAGGTTTTAATTCTTTCCAATAAACATTATAAATTCCTTAAAAGCAGATTTTGATCTTCCACAACCCAGTAGGCAGTGTCTTGGACACAGCCAGGTAGGTGTTCCATAAATATTTATTCAATGGATCTTGGATTACTAATCTAGACTTCATTTTCTTTCTCTTCTAATTCACATAGCATAAAATGTGATTGATTAAAGTTCACAATTCCTCACTGATAATGTTATATAAATTTTTAGGATTGTCAAATTAGAGAAAATTTCCTACAGGTCATTTAATATATGACTTAAAAGAATTCAGGTTTCTTTAAACTGATGACATGCTTTAGTTTGTTGTGGATGCCCTCGTTAATTCTGAGAGAAAATTTAAAAAATTGTTTGGCTAAGTATTGAAAAACACTAAATCTTTAATTAAAATTTTACACAACGATGCTGGGCGCAGTGGCTCACACCTGTAATCCCAGCAACTCGAGATGCTGAAGCAGGAGGATTGCTTGAGGCCAGGAGCTCCAGACCAGCCTGGGCAACACAAGGAGACCCTGTCTCTAGAAAAAAAATTTTTTACACATCTAATAATTGGAAGAATTTCCCACAGATTAGCTTTAGGTTCCCTAAATTTCAAACCTGCTTCTCTTCCACTGTTCACATATTTTTGGATGCCAGAACATTGGATGCATTTCAAACAACTAAAAGAGGTCTGGCCCTGCACTTTTCTTTGTTTTACAGTGCTGGGTGGGTCAGCACAATGGGCGATAGGAGTATTCTTGGAAGCCACTGGGACAGCTGGCAATATTTTAACTACACGTGGAAGTGACTGTGGGTTACAAAAATATATCCCAGTAAACTCAAACCAAATGTATCCCTAACTCAACTTCCCTTTAGCTAAATTTCAAAAATATCTGCTAGCCACTCCACCATCACTAGAGAAGGGGAAACATGGAGGAGGGAAGTCAGTCAGGACTAAAGATTGCAGTTAAAACACCTTACTTTTGTACATTTTACAAAAGCATATCACTGTGTGCACATATGGCTAGAGTCTTTTCCAGGGACTTAGAAAGGGCTAGTGCAAATGAGGGCCCCTCTTTGGCTACACAGTAAATCTACCTCAGAGTCTAGAGCCATTTTAATTGCCAAATAAACCAACAATTTTCAGCCAGCTCTACATAGGGCCAGTGGATATGTAGATTACAGCTCCATTTGAGGCAAAGACTTTCTAACAAGAAGATATCTTTGCCTCTATGTCTAAGGGCTCCCCCGCTATTTATTTAGACTGGTGGTTCCCAACCTCTTTGGTCTTATGACCACTTCACACTCCTAAAAAGTATTGAGGACTCCAGAAAGCCTTTATGTGGAACATATCCGTCAACATTTACTGTATTAGGAATTAAAACAAAAATGTGAAATATTTGTTTATTAATTCCTTAAAAACAATAAAATCTGTTATATGTTAACATAAATATTTTTTAATAAAAAATAACTATTTTCCAAAGCAAAACAAAAAAATCTAGTGAGAAGAGTGGTATTATTTTACATTTTTGGAAATCTCTTTAGTGTCTGGACTAATAGAAGATTTTTATATCTGCTTTTGCATTCAATCTGTTGCAATACCATAGGACATGTAGTCTCTGAAAACCCCACTGTATTGTTATTAGAGTGAAAAAGGCAAATAAGTCTTAGCACGAAATTAATTTTGACCTTGACCACACTTTGAGTACCACTGATTTAGACATCACTATATTTACTTTTTAGTTGCCTGGGGTTCCCAAAGTACCCCCTCTCTGACTCTTTCTGTAGCCATATAAACAAATTCACCTCCCAGATAAGAGTCAAATATTAATTACTGCTGCATTTTTTTTAGCGTACATGGAAAACTTCAGAAACAATCATTTTTAATGAATAACAATTCATAGGGAAGTCATTTTTCTCTTTCACTGACAAGGGAAAAATTATTTTCTTCATTGTCTGCACCCCAATAGTAATGCTCTCCTCTTTTGGGAATACTGTATACTTGAGGCAAATCTTAGACTAAGACCAAACACAACGTTGGGTGCTTTATATAAATTACCCAAAGCTACAGCAGTATCTAATATTTACTAAGTCCGTCTGTGTTTGAGGCATGTTTTAAGTGCTTTATATACATTATCTCATTTTAGTCTCACAATAACCCTACGAGTAGTACTCTCATTTCTATTTTATAGGTGAGTAACCTGAGAGAGGTCGTTGATGCCTGTGTTACACAGGACTGAACCAGGATCTGAAACCAGATAATCTGACTCTGGAGCTCTCAGACTTTAACGATAAAGTATAAAAGTGAGAGATTGAGTGAGATTAGTATAAAATGACTGTAGAGGTGTGAGAGGGAGGTTAGCAAAGCAAAAAGCCTTTTAGGGCCAAGACTCCTGAGATATCAAGACTGAATGCACTGTATTATTTTTCCCCCCGTAAGAAAATTCTGTTTTATTTTCTACACGCCCATGTTTTATTTTTTACACTCTCACGTTCCTCTTCTCATTTTTAAGCCATTTCATTGCTGGTGGCTCAGTCTCTTTGGACAGACGCTGACCCTGAAATTAAGGAGCGAAACTTAACAGGAGCTGGTGAAGGGGGAGGCGGGAAAAAAAAGAAAAAAAAAAAAATCTGGTGGTAACCACGGTAACACTGGCGGGGCGAGAACCCTGCGCAGGCGCGTTACGTCCGAGGCCCGCTTGCCCACCCCTGGGCCGCAGGCCCGAGCCCCTCCTCTCGGCCTCAGACTCCACGGGCGGGCCACGATGGGGGCCGGAGGGAGGCTGGGGCTTGGCGCCTGCGCAGTCGCTGGGGCGCTGGTGTGATCGAGCTCACGTAGCGAGGGCTGCAGTCGCCACCTCCGCGGCGCTGCCGTCGCGGCCTAGAGGTTATAAAAGGGCTAACTGGCTCCCTCTGCTGCCCAGTCGCGCCGCCAGCGGGCTGAGGGGAGGGAGTAGGTAGCCGGCCCGAGTGCAGGCGACAGGGGACACAAGAGCGCGCCACCCTCCCGTCCCACTTTACAGGTGAGACGCTCCCTCGACCTTGAAGGCTGAAGTTGAGGCCTTTGGGCAGCTGTGGTCTGTCTCGGACGGCTGTGGCGATCCGGACCTCCCCGCTCTGGTGGGATGGCTGGGGGCGGGGGTTCTCCAGTTTACCGCAGCAGCCTTGGTACCTTTCGCTCTGGAGACTCGGCCCTCGCCTGCGCCACGCGACTCCGGGCTCCAGCGGCCCGGCTGCGGGTCTCCTCGGTGCTCCCCTTCCCGCCTCCGACTTTTGGGGCTGAGGCCGTCTCAGTCCCCGCCCCAGGGACCAGGACTTTCTTGAACTTTCCTTGCCGGGGAGGAATCACCCTGTTGATTTTTCCACGCTTCCCTCGCACCTGGTCCTCCTAAGCGGCTGAGGGGAACGCCAGGGTGGGGCGTGGTTTTTTGGCCGCCACAGCCGCAGATGGTTAGCGTGCGGCTCCGGAGAGTGGGTTTTAAAGCTTAGAGCTCAAGCCGGAGCGCTCCAGGCATCTTCGCCCTATGGAAAAGCGGTGGGTCGGGGAGGTGGATCTACCCAGAAAGTTCTGGCTGAACTCAGCTGTTGCACGCGGCGGCGCTTCCTCGGCAGCTAGACGTAGCCTGGGGCGCCGAGTTTCGGGCTGCTCGCGCGGAGGAAGTGGGCTGTCAGGTCACCTAATCGTGGGGAAGCTGAGCTTCTTCCTTCTTCCACGTAAAAATTCTTAAAGGCTCCTCGCTCTCTCTGTCTTTTGCAGCTTTTAAAAGTCCACATCAGTCAAGCAAATTCCGTGGTTGTCTGAGAATTTTGAGTTAGGATCACAGGTCTGGCCCCAGATGTATGTTTGAAGGGGGAGGAGGGATGATGATACGATAAGTACGAGACTATTTTTCCAAAATAATCGAATGTATTAAATACAAATCCAGTTTTTAGACGCTAACATCTTAATGCATTCCGGATAGAGCGGAGAAGACTGTTGGAATTTTGCGCTGTTTTCTTTAAGGAAGGGCTGAAGAAGCAGCTAGATCCCCTTTTAGGAATTGATCTAAAAGGCCAGAGAGACTTGCCAGTTTCAAACAGTTCCACTTAACTGTTTCTGGTTTCTCCGAGAGCTGTGGTTCTTGGACTTTTCCCCTGGAATGCACTCGGAAGGGATGAAATAGCCACTACGTGAGTGGGGGAGGGGGAAAGACGTGGCAGCAGTGTTCTTTCATCAACCTTTTGGTCAATTTTTTTTTAAGGTTCTGGGAAGAAACGCATTTCCCCTTTTAGGTTTAAGATGTAGCTTATGAATGAGGCTAGTCTTTTCCTAAAATAATCAGATGAAAAATTGAATCTGCATAGCAGGAACATTGGAAGTTAACTTTAAAAACATTTTAAAACAATTTTCTGATCAAGTTTCTATGGATATAATGGATACTTTAAGCAGGAAATATTCAAGAAGCTGAAAATGAACAATCTTGAATATGTTGTGTCTTGATTTGAAATGTGAATAGACATTCTGTGATTTTTCCCTAATTTTGGCCTTTTGCCTGTGAGTGTGATTTTAGAACCTTAAATATGAATTTCAAATTTTACCTTTTTCTTTCTGTGGGGAGCGTAGATTTTATCACTTTAAAAGTCATGTCAGTTTTGGTTTTGGAACATTGCGCCTTAAGTCCTGCCTGTTGTCACTGATAGCTGATGGCAAATGCTTATTTGATTTGCATAGACTCACTAGGAAAAGGACCACTTTGTCTCTTTTAGATGGATAGTGCTGTCTCCATTGACAGCATGAAATGAGTTTTATTTCGAGGTACTGAAAGCAGGACTTTGGTAAGGGGATAATTACATTGGCCATTTTGTGTTTTGGTAACTTAGGTGGTAAAACAGATGAAAAATGTGTACAGCTTTTAATTATTGCAAAGAAGTTTAGACACTGCAAAAGACTATTGAAAAAAGAAAAGTTTTATATCGGCTATGTAGGCAAGGTTGTCGCAGCTGAATCTTGGCTTTTTGGTAAGGAGTTTTTAACCTTTTTTGTCTACTGAGAAGCAGTATCTTTCATAGGGCAATTAAGTTCAAACTATTGCTTTTATTCTTGGGTTGCAGCAAGAATTGCAACAGCCTTAAAGCTTGTGAGCCTTCATTTCTGTGGAAGGAATACCTTATTTTATTTAGCAACTAATTATCAAATAGGATATAGTTACTGCTCTTAGATTGACCTGTAAGATACATAGTGGGGGTTCTAAACCTATTTTTTTTAATTATTTTTTTTGGAGACGGGGTCTCACTCTGTTGCCTGAGTAGAGTGCCGTGCCATCAGGCCTAGCTCACAGCAACCTCAAACTTCTGGGCTCAAGCCATCCTCCTGCCTCAGCCTCCTGAGTAGCTGGGACTACAGGCATGTGCCATGATGCCCAGCTAATTTTTCTATTTTTAATAGAGACAGGGTCTCACTCTTGCTCAGGCTGGTCTCGAACTCCTGAGCTCAAGTGATCTCTTGCCTCAGCCTTGGAATATATAAAAGACAAGCCAGGCTGGGCGCAGAGACTCAAACCTGTAATCTTAGCACTCTGGGAGGCTGAGGCGGGAGGATCAATTGAGGGCAGGAGTTTGAGACCACCTTGAGCAAGTGTGAGACCCCGTCTCTACTAAAAATAGGAAAACTTAGCCAGGCATGGTAGTGTGTGCCTTTAGTCCCAGCTACTGGGAAGGCTGAGGCAGAAGGATTGCTTCAGCCCAAGAGTTTGAGGTTGCAGTGAGCTATGATGATACCACTGCACTCTAGCCCGGGGTAACAGAGAAAGACCCTGTCTCAAAATAAATAAATACATAAACAAAATAAAAGATAAGCCAAATAAAATGGGTACGTATAGATGTGAAACTAGTTAAGGCTTTGTTTTTCTCCCTTCCCCTTTCCCCTCTGTGGCCTAGGCTGAAGTGCAGTGGTGGGATCATAGCTTACTGCAGCCTTAAACTCCTGGGCTCAAGGGATCCTCTTGGGTAGCTAGGACTACAGGTGTGTGCCACCACACTCAGCTAATTTTTAACATACTTTGTAGAGATGGAGTCTCACTATATTGCCCAGGCTGGTCTTGAACTACTGTGCTTAAGTGATCCTCCCTCAGCCTCCTAGAGTGCTGGGATTAAAGGCATGAGCCAGTTTATTTGTATAAATTGAAGCTGTCCTGTCATTAGTTTTCTTCTAGCCAAATAAATATTGTGCCTGAATAAAAACTTACGAAACTCAAAAAGACTCTCATTTAGGTCACTCTAGCAGTGTTTAAACTTGATACAAAATGAAAACCATTTTTTTCTGGTCTTTCTTTGAATGATCAGCATGACTGTTAGTATATTTGGTTGGACATTGGCTAAAAATACATTACAGAGATTCATGCTTCTTACATGGTAGTCATCAGTCAATGATACTGTGTTGGACTTCCTCCTCCTGCTTAGTGTTTCATATAAATGTGTTGATATTTTGGTAGTTTAGATATTTCTCACTTAAATAGTAATATTATATCAAATTAGTATACTCAGCTTTACTCTCTTAGACATTTGAGTTGTTCCTTTATTGTAAGTGCAGAAAGAAGACTAGTTTGGTGCTTTATTTATTTATTTAATTACTTTTGAGATAGGATCTCGCTCTGTTGCCTGGTCTAGAGTGCAGTGGCATCATCATAGTTCACTGTAATCCCAAACTCCCGGGCTGGAGCGATCTGCCTGTCTAAGCCTCCTGAGTAGCTGGGACTATACGCTGGTGCTATCATACTGGGCTAATTTTTCTGTTTCTTGTAGAGATGGGGTCTTTCTATGTCACTTGGGCTGGCTAAGGCTGGTCTTGAACTCCTGGCCTCAAGCCATTCCCCCTCCCCTGCCTTTCAAAGTGCTAAGATTATAGACATGAGCCACTGTGCCAGGCCTAGTGGTTTATTTTAAACACCTGTATAACTGGTTTTTAACTGGTTTTCTTTCCATTTGCATTTTTTAAAATTTATTTTTATTTAAAAATTTTTTTTAGAGACAGGATCTCACTATATTGCCCAGGCTGGAGTGCAGTGGCTATTTACAGATATGCCTTAGAACTCCTGGGCTCAAACAGTCCTCCCTGGCTGACAATAAAACATTTTATGAGGCGGGACACAGTGGCTCACACCTGTAATCCTAACACTCGAAGGCCAAGGCGGGAAGATTGCTTGAGCTCAGGAGTTTGAGACCAGCCTGAGCAAGAGTGAGACTCCATCTCTACTAAAAATAGAAAAATTAGCCAGGTGTGGTGGTGTGTGCCTGTAGTCCCAGCTGAGGCTGATGCAGGAGGATGGCTGGAGCCCAGGAGTTTGAGGTTGCTGTGAGCTAGGCTGATGCCACAGCACTCTAGCCTGGGCAATAGATGGAGACTCTGTCTCAAAAAATAAATAAATAAATAGATAGATAAATAAAAACCTTTTATCAGTAGTTTATTCTTCCCCCTAAAAAAATCTTCTAGGGATTGGATTGGGCTCTAAAAAGATTTGGAAAGTCTTCCTATATAATCTACCTGATAATAAAACACTTTATAAAATGTTTTATATAGTATATAATTTGATCCTTAAAATAATTACATGAGGTAGTTTTATATTATCCCCATTTTACAAATGAAACTGAGGCCCAAAGAAGTCAAGTAATTTGCCCAAGAACACAGTAAATTGCAGAGGTAGGACTTGGATTTAGGTTGTCTATTTTCTGATTTATACTTCATATTACTTCATCCTTGGTAATTGTCTAGAGTAACTCTGAGATAATAAAAGGGAAAAAATCAATAACATTTACCACTGACTTAGAAATATTTTCAACATCTAGAGTTGAAATAAAGTAGGGTTCGTGGTTGGTAATAATTAAATTAGTCATTCCACTCAATTTAATGAACATTTTAAAGGCATTTATAATGTGCCCAGTAGACTGGGAGAATCAAGAATAATGAAAAATGTTTCACAGGAGAAATACGACATGAAAGTTACTTGATATACCAACATATTCTAACATTTACTCCATATTAAATCTGAGTGCTGAGTGGAAATGCATATCTAGATTCACATTCTCTGCAACAATGAGTTCATTTTTCCCTGTTCTAGTATATGCAGTCTTATTTTCTCTATCTCAACTTGAGAACTTTGAATCTGGCATTAGAAAAAAGAAGGAATTGTAGGCTAGAAAGAGAAGAGGTAGACTGGAATTTGGGCTGAATAGCCTTGGAAGGGATGAAGTTAAGGTGAAGTATACCTGGGCCTCAGAGCAAAAATCCATGTAGTAGGAGGAAAGGGGCTGCTAAAGCCAGTTTTGGGTATTTTACTCTGAACTCATGGGCCTTGGTCTGCGTTGATCATAGTCAGATAAGAGTATATTTAACTTTTTTGTGTTAGGAATGATATTTGAATAATACTGTAGATACATAGGAGAATTTGTTCCTTATCTGGGCAGAGTGGGTTAAACAATCATCTCTAGATGATTCCATTACAAGAATCAGAGTTACTTTGATTTTGGAACTTCAGTAAGACCCAAGAATTAATAGTTGACAACACAAGTCACAAAATTAAAAGGCATTTAACATTGTATGAAGCATCAAATAGAGGAGCAGTGTATCCTGTTATCAGTGTCTGCAACAATGGCAAAAATAGACCCTATAACCATATTTTTAAAATTTTGGAAGAAGTTGCTTTTTGTAAGATTTCTGGGGAGTAAGTAATAGAAATGGAAATTTGTAAAATTTTAATTAACTAGTTTAAGATGTCTATTTTAATCTATTTTCTGCCTGTTTTCTGAATATATAAGATTCTTCATCTCACTATCCAGCTCTATTGCACTATTGCCCGTATAATTTCTCAAGCTCTCCAACTATGAATTTTTCTCTGAAATTTTTTAGAGACAGGGTCTTAGCTCCGTTGCCCTGGCTGGAGTGCAGTGGCATGATCATAGCTCAGCGTAATATCAAACTCCCAGGCTCAAGCAATCCTCTGGCCTCAGCCTCCTAGTAGCTAGGACCACAGGTGCATGCTACCACACCTGTCTATTTTTTATTATTATTTTTTTGGAGATAGAGACTTGTTGTGTTGCCCAGCTGGTCTCTAACTCCTGGGCTCAAATGATCCTCCCACCTCAGCATCCGAAAGCACTGGGATTACAGGCATGAGCCACCACATGTGGTGGTTCTCTGAAATTTTTAAGAATTAGTTAAGAGGGAAAATATGTATACAAAGTCTGGACCAATATTTAATTTTAGAGAAATGAGAGAAACTATCCTTAAAGATGTTTTTGATTTTATATTGTGATAGTTAAGCCTTTATTGAACATCTGTTATTATGTACTGAACGTTGAGCTGGAAGAATAATGATAACTTCTAGTTTGAAATAACATAGAATGGGACAGTTACATAAAGTTATATGTTTATTTGAGAGTATTTAGTAAATAATATTGATTAGCTGGTTTTAAGTAGACTCAAGACTTCTCTTACAACTGTAATCTTTTTTTTTTTTTTTTTGGCGCACTGGTAGGAATATTGTGTTGAGAACTCTAATCTTTTATGGACTGTATTTGCACATCCAATTCCTCCCCACAAATGATCAAGAAATGTTTTAGTGTTTCTAAAATCTACTTTTTCAATTTAGGACCTCAAAGCATTACTTTCTGTGTTGACCTTTGTGCTCGTCTTGTGGTCCTAACAGCCTTCCCCCTTTCTTTAACCCAGGCAAAATTTTATTAATATTCGAAGGTCACATGAACACATTCTCAAATTTACATTGTTTCAAAGTTTCTGGTCATTTCTTTTACTCTCAAAGATATTTTGAGAATAGATCTTAATTTACTATGCCTAAATTTAAAAAAAAAAGTTGTATTTGAAAATAGTGAACAGCGATCATAGCCACCAAGTGAACTGATAGGGATAAGTTAGTAAAACGATAATCTATAAGGGTGATTGCTGATACATTGAAGAAATTGATATATTTTAACAACTTTATTGGAAGTATATATATTTTTTGAGATAGGATCTCATTCTGTCCCTCCTGTTAGAGTGCAGTGGTATTATCATAGCTCACTGCAACCTCAAACTCCTGGGCTCAAGAGATACTCCTGCCTCAGCCCCTTGAGTAGCTGTGACCGCAAATATGTGTCATCATGCCTGGCTCATTTTTGTATTTTCTGTAGTGGAAGGGTCTGGCTCTTGCTCAGACTGGTCTTGAACTCCTGACCTCAAGCACTCCTCCTGCCTTGGCCTCCCAGAGTGCTAGGATTACAGGCGTGATCCACTGCACTGGGCCTGTTGAGTATAATTGACATAATAAATTGCACCTATTTACAGTGTACAATTTGACAAGTTTGACAAACTATCTGCTCACAAAAATGTCAGTACAATCAAGATAAGAAACATATCCATCACTCTTAAGAATATCCTCATGACTAATGCCTCCTTACTGCTTTCACCTCATCCCCAGGTGATCATTGATCTCTTTCTGTCACTTAAGATTAGTTTGTATTTTCTAGAATTTAATAAAAATGGAATCATGTAGTATATACTTTTTTTGTGTGTGGGGAGGGAACTGCTGCTTATATTTAGCATAATTAATTTGAGATTCATATTTCGTGTTCATACCTTTTCATTGCTGAATAGTATTGTGTGAATATAGCATAATTGTATCCATTTACAACATGAAGGACAATTGGGTTTCCAATTTTTGACTATTATAAATAATGCTGCTATGGTGTTCATGTACAAGTCTTTGGGGGAACATATATTTTCTGTTGGGTAAATGTCTAGGAGTGGAATAGTTAGATGATACGTGATAGGGAAATATATTTTCCCAGTTGGTGGCTTGTCTTTATTCTTTTAACGGTGTGTTTTGAAGAGCAATCTTTATTCACAAATAACATGTCTATGTGGACAATCCAAAAGACTATTCAGAAAAGCCCTAGTGAATAAGTAAATTTAGCAAGATTGCAGGATAGAAGGTCAATATACAACAGTCAGTTGCATTTCTGTATACCGGTAATGAACAATTAGAAATTAAAATAAAAAATTCTAGTATTAACTTTATAAAATATGTGTGAGATTTATATGCTGAAAATTATACAACACTGATTATACCTGTTCATGGATTGAAAGACTCAATGTTAAGATATCTGTTCTTCTCAAACTGATCTATAGATTCAATGCAGTCAGTTCAGATCCCAGCAGGATTTCTTACAGAAATTGATGAGCTGATTCTAAAATTAATAAGGAAAAGTAAAGGAACTGGAAAAGCTAGAACAATTTTGAAAATGAACAACAAAGTTGGAAGACTCACACTACCTGATTTCAACTTCTGCTAAAGCTACAGTAATCAAGACAGTGTGGTATTGGAGAAAAGATAGACATATAGTTAAATGGAAAAAATAGAGAATCCAAACACACAAAAATTGTCAGTTCATTTTTGGCAAAATATAAAGGTAATTCAGTTGAGAGAGTATGGTTTGAAACAGTTGGATGTTCATATCAAAGAAGAAAAAAAAGAATGTTTTATTGGGATACCCAGTATCCCCTGTTGGACACTGGGCAACACCTTGGCCAGGAATTTGTATAATTGTTGGGAAAAATGACACAAAGGCACTAGTGGATATGAAATTAAGATTAAGCACACAGTAAACAGCAAAAGGATTCCTCAAGGACAAGGGCTTAGATTTAGTTGAGAATGAAGCAAGAGTGAAACAGGGTGGTTTTTATTTGTGACTAGAATGTGGAGCTTGTGTGATGGTTCCCATGTGTGGAATTTACCTGGTTTGAACTTCCCACTGACACCAAGGGAAGGAATGGCTGGGCTTTCTTATAGACTCACCCAGACGTGGGACAGGGACAAAAGGGGGAAAGGGGTGGAACTTGAAAGCAATTAGCATTCAAACATCAAAATAGAAAACAGAATCTTTTTCTTTCTTTTTTCCTTAGAGACAGAGTCTCAGCTCTGTTGCCCAGGCTGGAATGCAGTGGCATGATTGTAGCTCACTGCAGCCTTGAACTCCTGGGTTCAAATGATCCTCCTGCCTCAGCTTTCTGAATAGCTGGGGTTACAGGTGTGCCACAACACCCAGCTAACATATATGTATATTTTTTTTGTAGAGATGAAGTCTCACTGTGTTGCCCAGGCTGGTCTCAAACTCTTGGGCTCAAGCAGTCCTCCTACCTCAGCCTCCCAAAGTGCTGGGATTACAGGCATAAGCCACTGTGCCCAACCAGAATCATTTTCTTTATTATAGCCTCACTATGTACTTCACACTTTATGCAAAAATTAGTTCAGAATGGTTCATAAATCTTTGAGGGTAAAACCTACAGCTATAAAATATTTACAAGAAAACATAGGACAAATATCTTTTTGACCTCAGGTCAGGCAGAGATTTCTTGGATACGACACCAAGATCATGATGCATAAATGAAAAAGTTGATAAATTAGACTTCATACAAATTAAGAACTTGTGCTTTTCCAAACACAGTGTTGGGGGAATGAAAAGACAAGTCACAGGCTGGGAGAAACTATTCCCCTAGCACATATATGACAAAAATTAGACTGTATAAAGAACTCAAAAAATTCAGTAAGTCAACAACCTAGTTAAAGTCAGCAAAAGGGGCCATGCACAGTGGCTCATGCCTGTGATCCCAACACTTTTGCAGGCTGAGGTGGGAGGATTGCTTGAGGCCAGGAGTTTGATACCAGCCTGGGCAACATAGCAAGATCCCGTCTCTACAAAAAATTTTTAAAAAACTGGATATAGTAGTTCCAGCTACTCAGGAGGCTGAGGCAGGAGGATCACTTGAGCCCAGGAGTTTGAGGTTGCAGTGAGCTAGCTCACTGCAACCATGATGCCACTGCACTCTAACCAGGGCAATACAGTGAGACTCTGTCTCCAAAATAAAAAAAAAAAATTTGTGATAAGATACCACTGTATACCTATTGAGAAGATTAAGAAACTTAAAAAACTGAGGGAAAAGCCCTGAAAATACAAAATGCTGGTGAGAATGTAGAACTATTGGAACTTTCATCCATTGCTGATGGCAGGGCAAACAGTATAGTCATTTTGGGAAAACGTTTGGCAGTTTTTATAAAGGTAAGTATACACTTGCCATATGACATAGCATTCCCACTCCTAGATATTTAGCCAAGTAAAATGAGAACTTATGTTGATTTCTTTTTTAAACAGCTTTAGTGAGTAATAATTTATGTATCATACAATTTACGCTTTAAAGTATATATTTCAATGGCTTTTAATATATTCTCAATCATACAACCATTATAACAATCAATTATAGAACATTTTTATCACTCCAAAAAGAAATCCCAGACCCATTAGCAGTTACTTCCATTCTCCCTCCCTTCTCCTACTTTTTGTCTCTATTAGATTATTTTAGCATAAGGTTTTCAAAGTTCATTTGTGTTGTAGCATGTTTTAGTACTTCATTTCTGTTTATGGACAAATAATATCCATAGTATGGATATACCGCATTTTGTTTACCTGCTAATAGACATTTTAAGTGATTTCTACCTTTTTGGCTATTATGAATAATGCTGCTATGAACATTTATGCAAAAGTTTTTGTGTGGACTTGTGTTTTCGTTTCTTTGGGGTATATACCTATGAGTGAAATTTCTTGGCTTATATGATTACTCTATCTATGTTTAGCATTTTTGAGGAACTGAAGAACTGTTTTCCAGACCAACTACATCATTTTACATTCCCACCAGCAATGTACAAGAGTTCTAATTTCTCCACATCTGTGTCAATGCTTGTAGTCATTTTTTTTTTTTCAAGGGATGGGGTCTTCATTATGTTACACAGACTGGTGTGCAGTGGCTATTCACAGGTGCAATCATGGCACACTGCAACCTCCAACTCCTGGACTCAAGCATTCCTCCCCTCTCTCAGCCGCCCAGGTAGCTGGGACTGCAGTCACTATACCTGGCTTGTAATTTTTTCTTTAGCTGTTCAAGTGGTTGTGAAGTGATATCTCACTGTGGTATTGATTTGCATTTCTGTAGTGACTAATGATGTCGAATGTCTTTTCATGGACTTCTTGGCCATTTGTATATTTTCTTTGGAGAAATGTCTATTCAAATGCTTTACCCATTTTTTAAATGGATATTTATGTTGTTGAGTTCTGAGTTCTTTATATGTTTAAATGCTACTAAACCTTTATCAGAAATATGATTTGCAAATTTTTTTTCCCCATTCTGTCTGTTGTCTTCACTTTCCTGAAGCACAAAAGTTTTAAATTTTGACAAAGTCCAGTTTGTTTCTTTGGCTTCTTGTGCTTAAAGTGTCATATCTAAGAAGCTTTTACCTAGGTGTTATGCCTAAGTGCCTAATCCAGAGTTTTAAAGATTTATACTTGTATTTTTTCTAAGAGGTTTATTGTTTTTAACTTCAAAATGGTCTTTGACCCATTTTCAGTTAATTTTAGGGTAAATTTAAAGTTTTCTTAAGTTTATTCCCAGGTAATTAACTTGTTTGTTGCTATTGCAGATGAGCTTTTTTTGTTTTTTATTGCTTCCTGTGACTGGTTATTATTTGTATATAAAGGTCAGTTTCTAAAGGGAATACCATTTTTTAAAAAATGATCATTTTTCAAGTAGTATAACTGCTTCAAAAATTCAGTCTTGAAGTTTTATTGGAAATTTCTGCTTTTGAAGTCATTTGCCTTCACTTCATATTCCTTATTTAAGTTTAAGAAATCTAAAATGCATAGAATAGAAAATTCTTTACTTTTCACTTGTGTCGTTGCGGTGGTGAAGATACCAAAGTTGTCTTATCAAGACTTTGTTTAAATCAAAAATAGGCAGAATTGGTTTTGGAGCAAGAGGGATTGATGGTGATATTATGCTAGTTTGTAAAGTAGAGATGTGTAGTTATCATTTCAGTCTTGCTAACGCTATGATTTCACTTAATCTATATACTTTGACTTTTGTTTTTTTAGCTCATTTGTTTATAGAAATAGAAATTTTTTATTAAAATTTTACTAATATGTTTATTAAAGAAAATGTAAATGTTGAGTGAAGAGAAAATTGCCTGTGATCCTACTTCTCAGTTGTTAACAGTTTTAAAAATTTTTTTAATCATAAAGTTTGAAAAAATTTTTATATATGTATGTAAATGTATTCTTTAAACTTAGAAATTAGGTTTTAAAACTCCCACACATATATGTTTAGCACTCTCCAAATTAGAAAACAAACCTAGTTTTAAGAGTTTAAAAGGATTGCTGCATTTTTATATTACTGCTGGTTTTTGTTTTACTCTAACCAATATTTGTTTATTTATTATTATTTTTTGAGACATGTTCTCCCTGTGTTGCCCAGGCTGCTCTTGAACTCCTAGACTCAAGCAATTCTCCAGCCTCAGCCTCCCGAGTAGCTGGGACTACAGGTGCATACCTCCGGGCCTGCTTCTAACCAATATTTATTGATATTCATGATATGATATATACATTTCATTAATATAACCAGTTTATAAAACCAAGAGAAGATATTGCAAATTATTTCTTAAAATGAAAAATATTTAGACTATGTTAATATTTGGAAATAGCAGCTATAAGCAACATCAAGGAACATGTGTATAATTTCCTGTTCACTTCCTTTCTTTCCTCCCTTCCTCTACCTCTGTCCGTTCTCTTTTTCCTGTCATAGTCCTAAAGTATAAAGGGTCTGCACCTGTCTTCTAATAGTCTGGGCTACTTGTTCCTCCCCACTGTCTTAGCCCAGGTCCTAGGCTTTCTACTTTTTCAAGTCTTTTTCTTTTCCATGTCACTCGAGACACCCTTGGCAACAAATCCAGCTATTCTTGAGTTCTTGCCCCACATAGAAAAGTAATTGGCGTTTCTTAAGTGTCTTCTATGTGTCAAGTATCATCCAAGGCACTTTCATTTATATTACTGCTTTTGGCCAGGTGTGGTGACCCATGCATGTAATCCTAGCACTTTGGGAGGCTGAGGCGGGAGGATCACTTGAGGCCAGGAGTTTGAGATCAGCCTGGGTAACAGTGAGACACTGATTCTACAGAAAGTAAAAAAAAAAAAATTAGCTGGGTGTAGATGTGGTGGCATGCACAGGTAGTTCCAGCTACTCGGGAGGCTGAGGCAAGAGGATCACTTGAACCCAGGAGTTGGAGGCTGCAATGACTATGATGATGCCACTGCAGTCTAGCCTGGGTGACAGAGATCCTGCCTCCAAAAAAAAAAAATTGCTTTTAAAAAAATTATTGCTTTTTTTATTACTTGTTGGAGGTCACATTGGGCCTCATATTTTGACACCACCTTTTTGCTTATTCTAGTTCCTGTTAAAGGCATCACTAAATAAAGGTCAACATTATTGATGAGTCTTACTCATTTGGAGGTCTCTTGATATCACTTATGGTAAATTTTTAGATTCTCTATCCTGGGAACAAGAATCCTGACCTTTTGGAAATGTATGTATTTCTAACCTAAGGCATTTGAAATAGTTGAGAGGTGCATCATACAGTTTAAAAGTCAGTGAAATGGTACCGTTTTAATGATAATAAAATTCATTTCTTTCTCAAATGTTGCCCATTAGCCTGCATTGTTTAGGGGAACCTGGCTTTTCCTAGTTCAAACAGAAACTTGAAACACTGAGGTTTTTTTTAACTCCAAATGTGAATTCAAATTCTGATTTAAATCTTTTAAAAAGTGGATTAAAATCACATTCATAAACTCTGTTTCTCTTTGGCTTCCTTCTTTTTCTGATCATTTTCCTTCACACGTTTCGGGAAGCTGTCTCAGCTCTTAGAGTGCTTAATATGCTCAGTACTCAAAGAGAAAGGTACCTGGGTTCAGCTGAAGCACCAGCCTGCTCCACCCAAAGAAGTACACTTGGTGAGAACCAACGGAGAGGAGCCCGAGCTGCTGGAACCTATTCCCTGTGAATTCCGGGTATAATAGGCAGGGATGGCATACGTTGTGAGAAGCAAAGAAAGGACCTTGAGTTGCTGGAATCTATTCCCTGTGAATTCATGTCACAGGAGACAAACCTAATAAAAGCCACTGGACTCTAACAACAACAACAACAACAAAAAAGTTGGTCATAGTCTTAAAGCACTTGTCCATCAGATTCTTAAATACTGGACATGTAGCTCACTCTCTTTGAGAGCAAAAGTGTGACTGGAATTCATGGAGTTAAGTTAAATGGCAATTTGCAGAGGGATTATAGCGTTAGAATGTAAGTATAACTAGTTCTGTTAGTAATCACTCTTTTGTCTTGGAAGATACATCCTGCTTAGATGGAAAAGACATGGCCAAGTCTTGATATATAGCACATTGTTGTGCCCTGAATTAGAAGCCTGAATTCATGGTAGTCTTTTGTGTTGACTATGAAAACTGTCAGAAAGATGAAAGTCTGAACACAGATGTCAGGAGGACCAACAATTGAATAAAGGATCTGTATGAGGAAAAATAAATTTAAAGCTGGAACCTTCTAAAAGAGAAGTTTTGGATCAAGTGTAGAAGGTGTGGAGAGGCTGGTAAAATGACCCCTGTGGAAAATTTTTAGTGAACGTTTAGGTTAGAATATGAAGCATTCTTGGCTGATCTGACTGCAGTAGTGTTCACAACTAATTGATCACTACCTGTTAAAAATTTCTTTGTTTCTTCTCCACTCCCACAGCTTTACTTGACTAGCCTTAAAAAAAAAAAAAACATTCTTTAATCTGCCTTATAAACTTTGGAATGATTTGTCTGGGAAAAACAAACTTTTTAAAATGTTGCAACTTTTTCTTGGAAGAAAGATGTTAGACTGAAAGACTAATAGAATTATTTGCGAGGTGCCCTGTTCTAGTAATTCATTGAGTAACTTGTACTTAAAATTCATTGACTCGTGATAATTCAGTGTTGTAAATACAGATGTTCCTTGACTTACGATGGGTTTACATGCCAATAAACCAATTGTGAGTTAAAAATGTTGTAAGTTGAAATGCATTTAATACACCTAAGCTACTGAACATCATAGCTTTGCCTAGCCTTCCTTAAATGTGCTAAGAACAGAACACTTATATTGCCACTGTTGGGCAAAATCATCTAACACAAAACCTATTTTATGATAAAATGCTGAATATCTCATGTAGTTTGTTGAATACTGAAAATGAAAAACGATGGATGTGGGGTGCTTGAGGTATGGTTTTTTACTGAATGCACCATGGGAAAGTTGAAAAATCATAAGTCAAACTGTCATAAGTTGGGGACCATCTGTATTTACAGTGTAGTAGAACTGTTTTAAGATCTGTTCCCAGGTATGATTGACCTGTTGAGAGTATGGGACTGGACTTTCCTAGAAGGACTGTAGGAAATTTTTGTGTTTGGATAAATAGTACACTTTGCATTTCATTTTTATCCAGGCCTACCTGAGAATATATTAATGCTTCCCAGTAAGATTTCTTCCATACTGTTTTTTTTATAGTTTTAAAAATATAATCTGCATACCAAACATTATATGCAATACACACATATGTTACAAAATTATGTAATAAACACTCATGAACCTACCATCCAGCCAAGTACCAAAATATTATCAATAACTTATCCATACTGTTATAGCACTAAATTTTATTCCAGTATATAAATTATCTTTGGATCTTTGACACTTGGATTTTCTTTTCTTTCCTTGTCTTCTCTCCCTCCCTCCTCTTTGTCTTTTTTTTTTTTTATTATTAAAACAAGTCTTCTCAGGGATGATGTTTGAGATTGCATCCACTCTGACCCATTTAAATTCTCTTTCGAGGTTGTTTGAAGATTTAGAACAGTAGGCATTTGTAGCTTACTATTCTTGATAAAGCCATTATGTCCTTTGGGATACTTGATTCTTAGATGTTCTATAATGATTTGCTTTGCAAGCTGCTATCTGAATGAAGGTGGAAATAAATGGAAGTGAAACATTGTAAGTAAGGAAACTTGTTTTAAAAACCTGTGATTGATAAAGATGCTTGCCAATTAATGTGCCACTTAAGTTTTCTGAATGAACGTGGATAATGAGACATAGTATTAAAACAGATTAGAGGAGCCATTCCCTAGAGTAATTAGAAATTCAGTTACATTTTTACATAAGATAAATTGAAGTAATATCTATTTTAAAGGGAGAGGTAATACCAAGGGGGTGTTTGTATCCAGTGGTTCTCAGTATGTGAGCCTTAGACCAGCAGCATCAGTATCACCTGGAAACTTGTGCAAATTATCTAGATTCCTCCGACCTTTAAGTGATTCTGATATAGCTAAAGTTTGAGAACCACTGCTATAAAGTTCTATCTTCATTGTTATTAACTTTGGTTAGTATGCAGTAATGCTGTATGGGTCACTTCTATTGCAAGTGACAGAAATCCATCTTAAACTAGCTTAAGAAAAAAGGAATTTACAGGCTGTCTTAGCTGAGTTGGGAGATTATTGGGATAGCTCACAGATTCAAAGCAATAGTTGCAAAGAATCAGGGCCCCGGGGGTTGGAACTGCTTGTCTCTGCATGACTTTGTCCTGTTTATAGATCCTAGATAAGTGGGAAGTATGGTCACAGGGCAGCTCCAAATTCACATCCTACGAGCTTAGCAACTCCAGAGGAGCTGCTTTCTACACCTGACAAGCCCAGGGATGAGGGTCAATGACTGGTCTAGCCTGGGTCGTATGTCTGTCTATAGGAGGAAAGAATGAGAAAGTGTGCTACTTTGGCAGTGTGGTTCACTACTAGATAATTGGGTTTGCTTTCAAATAGGCTTAAGTATCTTTGAGAAGGAGAGAAAGAGAAATCTGGAGGTTTGTAGAGTTAGAAAGTGGAACATACTCAAACTTACAGTATTTCTCAGCTACTTTTTTGTTACAGAGTAGTTATCTTAAAAGGTTTAGGGTGCCTTAATCTGAAAGTTGACGTTTTAGGTTTATTATTTTGTATGAAGTTAATTTTTTATTTTAAAAATAAATATACTACAGAACATCTGGAAAATATAGAGATATAGAAAAAAATCACCTAATGTTCTGCTATCCAGAGACAACTACCTTTTGGTGAATTTCCTCTGTATATTTTCTTGCATATTTTTATGGTCATATTATGATGCTGTTTTTTTCTTTGTTTTGATTAGTATGAATTTATTTACAGCTTTCTGTCAAAGTAATGAAAACCTAATCTCATTCAATATAGAGTCCGTCAGGGTTATATGATGTTAATTTTTAAATCTTATTTTTTCTCTTCATAAGTTAAAGGATATATTTAAGGTTTTTGACATAAAACAACATCATTAGATAATTTTAATTGTTTAGTTCATTTGATGGGCAAAAATGGTATCGAATTTTAATTTTTTATGTCATTAATTACTGTTAAGTTTGACCTTTTTTTGGTTTTACTATTTATGGTTTCTCTTTGTGACATTCCAAATTTTTTATGCATTATTCTAAATTAGCATCTTTAGTGTCTTTTTAAATATTGATTTGTATGAGCTCATTAAAAGAGTTCTGTTTTCTTTAAATAGTTTCCTAGTTTATAGTTTACAGGGGTTTTTTTTGACATATAAACTGAAATTATTTTGTGCATTTAAATTCCATCTGGCTTTTGATATGTTTTCTCATTTTTGAGTTTAGACATTCTCTGCTTTTAGAGATCTAATAACTTTTCTTCTGATGTTATTTTTTTATATTTTGTTTATTATAACTTTAATCCATCTAGAATTTATTTTGAAGCATGATGTAAGGTAAAGCTATATTTATTCATGATTAATGTTTTGAATTTTTATGTAAACTCTATCATTCTTAAAATATTTTCAAGCTGTTATACTTGAAGAAAAATGCATCTTAAGCTTCTTTTTAGTTACTTCTGTAGGCTAATGGTTCTTGATTCATTGTGCAGTTTAAAGACAATGAAAGATGACAAACTTTAGTAACAAAATATATTTTAGCAGTGAAAAAATAACCTCTTATCTGACAAATCTAAACTCATCACAGTTAAAAGTTTAGACAACATTTATGATTAGCCTTTTGTTAGTACGGCGAAAACATTCGTATTTTCTGGAAATAGCATTTACTCGTGAGGAAAATTATGATAGAAATCTGTTTAAACAGAAAATTCTAGACTCTTCAGACAGCCCCGCATTTTGAAAAAGCCTTGTGCTTTGGCAGGAGCCCAGGAGAGGAAGTGTCTACATCTGCTACATTCTAGAAACCTTCCCAAAATCACTGTAAGGCAGCCAAGAGAGCAGTGTATTTCGCTACTTGCGGTTCTGGAAGTATCTGGAAGTTTGCAGCAAATTTTAGGGAAGAGATTTAGGAGTATTTTCAGAAAGTCAGTTTTTGTGATGATCTATTTTTATTGAGATTGAAGTTAGGGGGAAAGTGGGGTTATTTTTCAGCTTTTGTGGAATAGGGAGCTTTTGATGTGGACTTGAACCTGTTTAGCTCAAGTCACATGGCAAGAGTCCGAGGTGCCTGCACAAGTCAGAGTTACCAATAGGAGCCCGTTACTGGGGCAGACTATAATGTTAATTTATTCTTCTGTAAGGTAATAAGAAAGACATAAAGTCCATGTTTATGGTGGAGAAGGAGTAAGAGAAAAGTGCTAGCAGGGCATCTGGGAAAGTGGGGTAAAGCCTTTCTGTTGGTTAGTTGATATCCTCATCTGCCATGACGAATCCTCTTTAGAAAAGACAATGCTACCAGGGACATAGAGAAAAAGGACAGAAGGGCTTTGCTGCCAGATTTAAAAAAAGGAAAAAATAAATAGCGACAGCTATGTCTTAGGCTAAGATTTTTTAAATAGAACATAGTAGATAAGAAAAGTCAATACTAGGTCCTTTGAGAGAAATTACTAGTTTAAATGGACAGGGCTGTTTATTCATTTTGGATTGTCTACAATTAAAAAAAAAAAACTGGACATGGTGGCCGGCCTGTAGTTCCAGCTACTCAGAAGGCTGAGGCACGAGGATCCCTTGAGCCAAGGAATTTGAGTCCAGCCTGGGCAACATAGCAAGACTCCCCCCTTCCCTTCAAACAAAGACAAAAACAAAAAACAGCATTATGGAGATATAATTCGTATACCGTACAGTTCACTCATTTAATATTCATGGTTTGGTGGTTTTTAATAGTCTCGCAGAGTTGTTCAACCACAGTCTATTTTACTTGCGTATTTATTTTTTAAGAGACGGGATCTTGCTTTGTTGCTGAGGCTAGCCTCCAACTCCTGGGCTCAAGCCATCCACATCATTCTCTGGAGTAGCTGGGACTATAGGCCAGCGCCACTGCATCTGGCCAATTTTAAAACATTTTCATTACCCCCAAATCTACAACTTTTAATTGAATTTATTTTAGAATTTAAAGCCATATGGAGAAAAAGATGGAACAATTTAGAAATATTAAGGATTAAACAGAAACCTCTTAAATCTTTTTACTTTAACATATACTCTAACATCTTTAAAATGCATTGGTAGGCCAGGTGGGGTGGCTCACGCCTGTAATCCTAGCACTCTGGGAGGCTGAGGCTGGAGGATTGTTTGAGGTCAGGAGTAGGAGTGAGATCCCATCTTTACTAAAAATAGAAAAAATCAGTTGGGCAACTAAAATAGAAACAAAAAATTAGCTGAGCATGGGGGTATATGCCTATAGTCCTAGCTACTTGGGAGGCTGAGGCAGGAGGATCTCTTGAGCCCAGGAATTTGAGGTTGCCGTGAGCTAGGCTGACACCACAGCACTTACTCTAGCCAGGTCAACAAAGTGACACTCTGTCTCAAAAAATAAAAAATTAAATTAAAAATAGAAGATAAAATGCATTGGTAATATTTAACAAATTGGTATATTTTTGTGGGAAATTGATGGTTTCGATCTAGATCACAGAGAAAATTATTTTTCGAAAGAGCCAGTATTGTTCAGTTATTCTAATTGTAATAGTAACTAAAGAGAAAAACTCAGCTTGAATTTTTAAGCATAAATTATCAGATGATAAACGTACATTTTTCTCTAATGTCAAATATCAAGGTAGTACTCTAGGAAGAATAAGATAGTAGCTATTAAATTATTAAACAGTTTATAAGAATTAACATTAATTCTATGGGCAACCTTGGAGTCTGACTTTCATTTTTTTCATAGAATAGGTAAGGAACACTTCCCTTCCCCTCTTTTTTTTTTTAAGTAATGGCTGTATTTCTCTCTTGTAGGTGCGTGAACCTATAAAATTAAATCTTCCAGGATGATCTGGTATATTTTAATTGTAGGAATTCTACTTCCCCAGTCTTTGGCCCATCCAGGCTTTTTTACTTCAATTGGTAAGTCTTACTATTTTTTGATTTGTGGTGTTTTTGTGTTTAAAATTTTCCATTTTTTGGTTTATTTATTGATTGATCGATTGAGACAGGATCTCACTCTGTTGCCCAGGCTAGAGTGCAGTGGCGTTAT
>CAUYSK010084189.1:0-11038 GCA_963575035.1 Avahi laniger | reverse complement strand
GGCAGGGGATGCTAAGGGACAGCTGGGACTTGAACGCAGAACCTGCCATCTCAATGATTAGGCTGTTCTGTGAGGCCCCTGCCCTACCATGTGTACAAGGTACTTCGTGTATACAGTCTGTTTTCCTTTTTTTTTGGAGACCGGAACTCGCTCTGTCACCTGGGCTAGAGTGCAGTGTGTCATCACAGCTCACTGCAGCCTCTAACTCCTGGTCTCCAGCGATCCTCCTGCCTCAGCCTCCTAAGTAGCTGGGACTATAGGCACGTCTGGCTAACTTTTCTTTTTCCCTCCCCCTCCCCTCCCCTCCCCTCTCCTCTCCTCTTCTCTTTTCTTAGAGATGGGGGTCTCACTTTTGCTCAGGCTGGTCTTGAACTCCTGGCTTCAAGTGATCCTCCTGCCTCACCCTCCCAAAGTGCTAGGATTACAGACACGAGCCACTGCGTCCAGCCAGAGTCTGTTACAGAACACTAACTCTGTAACGACATAGGCTAGTTATGTTCTGTCACGTTGCAGTGAAGATTGAAATAGCAAATACTGGACCGTTGCTCCTGGGGGAATACAGGGTCAGGCTCCCGTGTGCCTTGGTCAGGACACTTTTCATCAAGCAACCTGTACATCACTTTTACGTGTGTTCTGTTTGAAAACACCTTATTTAGTACATGTGGTGGATGCGTCCACACTGCACTCCCGCTACAGGCACCGCAGCTCGCACCTGATGAAGCTTCTCCTCGAGGCGCGTGGCAGCCTTGAGCGCTAGACAAGCACTTTGGCACCATCCCTGGGGGCTGTTTTCCACAGCGACATCTCTAACGTGCTGTGAAACACGGCGCTCAGCACGACGCGTAAGGACCCTTGTTCCCAGCACGAGCTGAAGCAGGGAGGCGGAGCACCGCCTCGCTCCGCCTCCGCCGGGAACATGCTTGTGTGGCCACTCAGATTTGCCTTTGTGCAAATCCAGAAATGACCCAGAACCTGCCACGAGCATTAATTCGGGGCGCTACAGGTAAACTTGAGCAAGTAGAAGAATTCCCGTGTACCAATCTGTAAGTGACCAGGATGAACTGTGTTGGCTAAGTTAACGGCCTGGAGCCCACACCTGCTTTCCCCCGCGAGCGTGCTGACCGGCACGAGCGGGCGTCCACTGACCGGCACCGGTGCCGGCTGCCTTGCCGCTGTCTCCCCTCGGCCCGCGTCCTGCTTTCCGCTGTGGTCATAACCCTCTCGCACGGCATCCGTCTGAGCTGGGGTGCGACAGTGCATCCGGCTGCAGGTTATGGAGGCCTAATCGTGGATCCCGCCAGACGTTAGCGGGCAGAGCGAGGGCTGGGGTCAGAGTTCACCTTTGCTGGAAACGCAGTGGTTCGGGCAGGAGGCGGAACCTGCGCCTCATCCCTTCGCCTTCGAGGCATCGGAGGGGGCTCGCCAAAGCACGGTGACGAGCAGAATGAGCAAACGTGGCTTTCTCGAGGCAAGGACCGCTGTGTGTCCGGCAGAGGCGCATGTTTGCTGCTTCGTGCGGCGAAGGGAGAGGAGCCCACGGAGCCTCGCGCTGCCAGGGAAGCGCCCGCCCCGTAAGTGCCGAGTTCTGCTCACAGCTCATTGGCTAGAGCAGGTCACGTGGGGCCGCGAGGGGCGGGGCCATACCCAGGAACTAGCCTCCCAACAACGCCTCGCTGGGGCGGGAGAGGGAGTTGGAGAGAGGGGGTCACGGTCCTACCTGGGGTGTCAGAGGCGGGTACAGCCCTGTTCTGGGGGTCTGAGGGTTGTTAAAGAAAAATGTGATTTTGACAGTTGTTAAAATGGTAAACTAGACTACCGACACAGGGGGACGCGATTGGCCCAACTCGGATGCAAGGGCAAGGACAAGCGGGATTCACAGCCGAGGAGCAGGGCGAGGGGTCGGGGTGGAAAATTACTGTCAATTGTCCATCAAGGGTAGTGGGAGGCCGGCATGGCGGCTCGCGCCTGTAATCCCAGCACTTTGGGGTCGGAGGCGGGAGGATCGTTTGAGGCCAGGAGTTCAAGACCAGCCTCGGGAACACAGCGAGACCCGGTCTGCACAATAAATTAAAAAAAAGCTAGCTGGCGTGCACCTGTAGTCCCAGCTACTCAGGAGGCTGGGCGACAGAGAGAGACTCTGCCCCCCCAGAAAAGGGGGGTGTGTGTGGCGGAGTCTTGCTAAACCAACTTAACGGGATTCTTAATGAAGGTAGGCCAAGGTGATCGGATATCAAAGGATGAGACATTCTCTCTAAACTGACTTAGCAGGATTCTTGCTAAGACTGGGAGAGGCAAGTCGAAGACAGGTCAGAGGCCAAGATCAAGGCCGGGTTGCAAGGAGAGAGCCTTTGTCAGGAGGAGGGTGGGTACCAGGGACACTCGGCCTGGCCCTTGGAATCAGAGTGGGGACAGAGCGAGCTGCCATGGAGGAAGAGGTGTGGGGAGATGGAGTGGAAGGAACCCCTTTCCCCAAACCCTTTCGCTGCTTTGGGAAAACTGGGTCTCTGGGCTAAGGCATCTGCCTGCAGCGCCCGCCCGCCCAGGCTGCCCTGGCGCCAGCCACAGAATCCGATCTTGCCGGGAAGCAAAGGCCATTTGTTCTCTCTGCTCACCTTCCCCGCTGCCCCGAAACCAACCCCAGATCACTTTTCAGGGCACCGTGGGTGAGCAGGGGCCTCACAATGACTCATCCTGGCCTGACTGGATCTGCTGTCATGGATCAGAGACCACTCGCTCTGCGAACTCCTGCCGCCTGGCCTGGGGGGGTCCCAGTGGACGCCTCCCCCACTCCTGACTTGGGCCATGTGGATTCTGATCATTCCAGGCTGGGCTGCAGAGGAGGGAGCCCAGGCCTCCAGCAACCACAGCCTTTCATCCAGGAAGGAGGCCCATCCCTGTCTCCTTGTTCTTGCTTCCAGACACCGAGTGAGATATCACAAAGGCCTGGGCACCGAGAGCAGTGTGAGTCTAAGCTGGGTGGCTGATGAGACTCCTGGGGGCCTCTGCTGGTAGCAAACGACACACGTCCTATATCTGCGTGTTGTAGAGCCCAGCTATGGCCGCCACTTTCTTCCACCCTCTTGGCCTGAGCCATTTCCCCAAAGCTACCGGGCGTCTACCCCATCGTTTGTTCAGCCTGTTCTTGAACGTGGTATCAGTGCAGCCCCCAAACAAGTCCTCTTCTGGGTCTGGCTTATTTTCCTCAACGTCATGTCTGCGACATTCGCTGGGGGGTGCTGCCTGCGCCGGTGATTCCACGGTCGATTCACCCGCCCGCCTGCGGATGGGCATTCGGGCCGTTCTGCTCTGGCCACCGAGCGAAACTGCTCTGGGCACTGCTGTCTGTGTCTTCCAATGAATAAACACTCATTCCTGTTGGACAGACACCCCAGAGTGGAAGTGCTGGCTCGTGAGGAAGACCTAAGTTGTAGCAGATGCAGCCAGGTGGTTGTACGAGCTCACCCTTCAACGCAGCAAATGTCTCCGTGTCTTTGCCAACACTTGGCATCATCAGTCTTGTTAATTTTGGCCATTTCTCTCACCAGAGTTTGATTTTTTTTTTTGAGACAGAGTCTCACTCTGTTGTCCGGGCTAGAGTGAGTGCCGTGGCGTCAGCCTAGCTCACAGCAACCTCAGACTCCTGGGCTCAAGCCATCCTCCCGGAGTGCTAGGATCACAGGCGTGAGCCAGTGTACCCAGCCATTTCTAATCAATAGAGCACAGTAAGTGATGGGATGTCACTTCCAGGATTAGTGGCTTTGACGAAGCAAGCTGCCCTTTGAAGAGGACCAGGTGTCACAGAACTAAGGATGACTTCTAGCCAACAGCCAGTAAGGAACCAAGGCCCTGAGCTCAACAGCCTACAAGGAACTGAATTCCGGCTGGGTGCGGAGGCTCACACCTGTAATCCTAGCACTCTGGGAGGCCAAGACAGAAGGATTGCTTGAGCTCAGGAGTTCAAGACCAGCCTGAGCAAGAGTGAGACCTCGTCTCTACTAAAAATAGAAAAATTAGCCGGGCATGGTGGCACACGCCTGTAGTCACAGCTACTTGGGAGGCTGAGGCAGGAGGATCGCTTGAGCCCAGGAGTTTGAGGTTGCAGTGAGCTATGATGATGCCATTACACTCTACCCAGGGCAACAGAGCAAGACTCTGTTTCAGCTGGGCCTGGTGGCTCACGCCTGTAATCCTAGCCCTCTGGGAGGCTGAGACGGGAGGATCACTTGAGGCCAGGAGTTCGAGACCAGCCTGAACAAGAATGAGATCCCATCTCTACTAAAAATAGAAATAAATTAGCTGGACAAC
Organism: Avahi laniger; assembly: GCA_963575035.1. NCBI lineage: Eukaryota > Metazoa > Chordata > Mammalia > Primates > Indriidae > Avahi > Avahi laniger. The sequence continues at coordinate 6,733 of CAUYSK010084189.1, read as the reverse complement.
TAAAAATAGAAAAAATTAGCTGGGCATGGTGATGCATGCCTTTAGTCCCAGCTACTCAGGAGGCTGAGGCAGGAGGATCACTTGAGTAGAGGGGTTTGAGGTTGCTGTGAGCTATAATGACACCACTGCAGGAGCAGCCTGGGCAACAGAGCAAGACTCTGTCAATCAATCAAACAATCAATAAACTGAATCTCATCCACAACCACAAAGTGAGCTTGAAAGCTGATCCTACCCCAGCTGAACCTTGATTATAGCCTGTGAGAGACCCTGAAGGAAAGGACCCATGGAGCTGGACTCAGATTCCTGAGTCACAGAAAGTGAGATAATAGAAGTGTGTGGTTTTAAGCTGCTAAATTGGTGGCTGGGGGAATATGCAGCAGTAGCTAACTGATACAAATGAAAAGGACACAGAAGTCAGGGAAGGAAATGTGTGTGGTTATTAGGTAGCATTCCTTTGGCTCTTGCTCCCTTGGTCCAAATAAACACACTTCGGCGTGTCTGAGCTGCCACGTTCAACGTCACCACACCTAGAACCATCCTGAAAAGAGAGGGCTTTCCAAAATTCTTATTTCACCCAAAATATATTATTTAGAAATACTTCTCTTCCCTGAGTAGATACAACGATTACAAGCTCCTCTCTGTCCCACAGTGTCACCATGCCCATTGGCCACCTACAAGGTGGCTGGTAGAGAAAAGGGTCAGGGCTCTTCCCAAACCTCACATGGGCTCCAAGAATTCTGGCTTGAAGGCTGCTCATAAAATGCTTGCTGGAATAAACGAGCCCCTTTCGGGCTGATTATTCTCTTTGGGGGTGGCACCTGGCTGCTGTTTTTCATGTCACCTGCATGGAGGACCCCAGCTCTGTTCTGCCACTTTGACGCTTTATGTGCGGCAGTAAAGGAGAGACATTGGCAGTGGCAACGCCCGAAGACGACGCCTGTGTGGGTCGGGCGGGGTGTTGGGCACACAGCGCGCATCCAAAAATCAAAAGCTCCTCTTAACCACAAAGTGTGGGGAAGCGCTCTGGACACCCCGTTTATGCCCGTCGCTGCAAGAATGCCGCACAGCTGGGGCCCATGCTCCCGGTGCCCCATCTCCACACGGCGAAGGTTGTTCATAGCAGGAGGTTGTCACTCTGCCTGGGCCTCCTGGGGGCCCAGCGCTGTGTCCCGCCGGTGCACTTGGGAAGGCCGGAAGTTGGAGGTGTTAACACCTGAGCAAGCAGCTCTCAGACAGCGCCCGGTGACAGCGGAGGATTAGCACCCCAGCCCCATGGCCCTTAGGGCGGGAGCTCTCTGCAGTGTGCACCATGCCGTCTCCCTGGGGACCCCAGCAGCACTGTCTGCTCATCGGCGCCCTCTGCAGGGCTCCGGGGCTTCCTGCAATCACCTGTGCGCGATCATCTCGGGGTCTGGTTCTGCCCCAAGGCAACATCTTCGATTGACACTGTCCACACCCGGAAAACACACCAGGGTGCCGACAGTTGTTTGCGTTCGCCACGCCTGTGGAATTCGCAGAGACATTGGTACCCTTTCCGATTAGGTCCTCGAGGCTGTGATTTGGTGGGGTGGGCGCGAGGTCCCCCCTAGTTATAAAGAAGAAAACCAAAGAGCGAGTCGCCTGACTGTTCCCTGACCAGGCCTGTCGAGGTCCCGGAACGCTCTGCACGCGGCATGCGACACCCTGGTCAGGTGCCTCTGAGACCGAGCGTTTGGCTGCAGCCCCAGGTCGGCCTCGTTCTGACCGCGGCTCCTCCGTCCCCTTCCAGGGCGGCGCAGCCCGCGGTTTCCCGGCTCCAGTTCCACAGCTAGAGGTTGGGCCCGGACGCCCAGGGCGACACTGCTGGGGCCCCCAGGGTGCGACACTTAAGGAGGTGCTCTCTTCGTGCTCGGGACCCCACCCCGACCCTGCAGGAGCCTGAGAACCTTATCAGCTGTTTCTTTTTTCAGTGCAGGTAAAATTCAGGTGACATAGAATTAACCGTTCGAAAGCAAACAAGCCAAGCATTTAGTACCCTCGCAGTCTTGTGCGGCCGCCACCTCTGTCTAGTTCCAGAACATTCCATCCCCCAGAAGGAGACCCCGCCCCCATCTGCAGTAGCCCCCACCCCCTCCCCCAGCCCCGGCAGCCACCGTTCTGCTCCTGTCCTGTGGACCGCGTGCTCCGACCCGTCCCGTCGGCGGAGCTCCGCACCGCGGGGCCTTTGGCGTCTGGTGCGGCCGGTGCCAGAGCTGCTGCTCTTTGTGGCTCAGCGACAGCCCGCTGCGTGCACGGCCGCTTTGCGTTTCTCACTCGTCTGCTCACAGGTGTTCGCGCTGCCTCCAGGCCGTGCTGCTGCGAACGTGTGTACCAGGACTTGTTTGAATACCTGTTTTCAAGTCTTTTGGGCCTCTTTTGAAAAGTTTTAAAATTATTTTTGTAGAGACAGGGTTTTGCTATGTTGCCCAGGCTGGTCTCGAGCTTCTGGCCTCAAGCCATCCTCCTACCTCGGCCTCCCAAAGTGCTGGGATTGCAAGCGTGAGCCACGGAGCCTGGCCCTGGCCTCTTTCAGTTTTGCACCCCCCAGTCCCGGCCCTGGGGAGGACGCTGGCATCTTCTGCTCCTTCACTGGGGTAGAGGCCCGGTCCAACTCCTAGTCCCTTAACCAGCCCAGGCCGGGGGGCGCTCCATGCCGCAGCTGGCCGGAGCTCCTTCCTCCTCACCCTCTCCCTCCCCACCTCACAGTCCTGGGCCCTGCCCCGTTCCAGAGAGCTCACAGTGTTGCCTGGGCACTTGCTCTCTCCTGAAGACCTGGGTAACTGGATCCCGGGGTTCCAGCCGTGTGCCTCAGTTTCCTATCTGTGACCCGGCCTGTCCTGGGGATTAACTGAGGCCAGTCCTGGCCCTGCAATAAAGATGGGCCATTGATCTATTCTGTCCTCAGTCAGTATGTGTTGCGCTGGCCAAGAGCCTGTGCCTCCCGGGGGCCCCGCGTGCCAGGCCCCACTCGGGCTGTGCAGGAACATAGTGACCCTCCCACTCCGGGCCACGAGGAGTTCTGCGCAGCTTTCCAGGCGGGGCCCCAGGAAGAGGTGGCTGAAGCCGGTGGGGCACCTTGGCCTGTGTGTGTCTGACCAGCTGAGTCTCTGCCGGGAGGACCAGCCGCTGTTGGGGCAGTCGCCTCTTCGCCCTTTGGGAGAGGTCCCAGTGGGGCCTCAAGCCACCATGTGGCTGAATTTTCTCCACACCCTAGGCCCTCGAGTCCCCAAGTGGCCCAGGAAGGGACAGACGGGGAGACTTCTGGGGACATGTGTCCATTTGGGGTGGGGATGGGAGCCAGACCATGCCCACCCCAGGGAAATTCCTATGTGTGAAAGCTGCCGGAACTCGGGGTCCCAGGCTGGGGGCTGCAAGGGGCACACCCTGCCCTCCCCCGCCCTCACGCCGGGCCCACCCACAGCCCTGGGCTTGGCCACCCAGCAAGACCGGATGTTGATCAAGTAACACAGAAACGGTAAGCGTCGGAGTTTATTTGTGGGTCGTGCAAGACAGGAAGCCTCTGGAGACCCCTCTGTGAGCTCCGTGAGCCCCAGAAACTGCCCATCGGGGCAATGTCCTGCCACCAAGCACCCCAGCCACGGCAGCACAGAAACAGTGACATGCATTGAGAACCCACTGTGAGAAGGTCCCCAGAGTGGCTCACATGAAGTCACTCATCTCCCGGGAGCCTTAGGAGGTGAGGCCATTTCCTGTCTCCATTTTACAGAGGAGGAAACTGAGGCACAGAGTGGCAAGGCCCTCAGCCAAAGGCCCACACACAGCCAGGAGTCTGGGTCCAGCCCTCCAGATGCACCTCTAGCCTTGGGCTACTCTGAGCTCCGCAAACATGGGTTTGAAATGTTCATAGTGCGGGGGGCGCAGCAGGGAATCGCAGAGTCTGGGACTTGCACTGTCAGCAGCTTGGGGGTTACAGGATCCGGGTGGGGGGTCCTGGCTCTGACGCTCAGTACAGGCCATGGACCCCTGGTGAGTCACTGCCCTCCTGGGGCCTCGGTTTCCTCATCTGTAAAATGGGTGGAGACACTTAGAGATTCACTGCCTAAGCTGCACCCTCCCCTCCTGCCCCATTTCCCAGCCTCCCCTGCAGCAAGGTGTGTTCATGTAGCTCTGTTCTGGCCAGTGAAATATAAACAGGTTTCCAAGGCCTCCCAGGAAGACTTTCAGAAGACATCAAACCAGTCCTGGCCTCTGCCTTTCCCTCCAAATAAGGAGGTGAAGGCTGGAGCACTGGCAGCCATATTGCACCAGGAGGCAACCTTGAGGACAAAAGCCAGGGATGCATTGAACAGAGAAAAAAGTCAAGTCCTATTGCTACTACAGCTGAACCTGGACTTATCTCTATGGGATCCTTTTCTTGCTGCCTTACGCCAGGCTCCCATCCCGGATCTCTGGGCTCACACCAGCGTGGAGTCCTTCCCTGTGCGCCCTGGCCTATGGCCCAGCATACTACGCATCTCATAGGTCACCCCATCCCAGTGCCCCATGCTGGCTGACAGCGTTCGGTGCATCTGGGGTGCAGGCAGCCTGCTTTCCCGGCCTTCCCCCAGGGCTGCAGGTGCTGTGGCAGTGACCACAGGCCTGAGGGGGTCCCCAGGTTCTGGGCAGGATGAATAGGGGGTCTGGCGATGGCTACCCTGCTGGGGCTGAGCTCTGGGGCTGGCCTTGGAGACTTCAGCAGGGCGGGCGAGGTCATCTTCAAAGGATGGTGGGGACAACTCATGGAGTCCACGACGGGCGGCCCGGGCGGCCCGGAGCAGAGCGTGGGTCAGCACAGCCACCAGGACCAGGGCACCTGAGCCGAGGATGGAGGCAGCCGCTGCGCCTATTTCGATCTCGAATAGCAGCAAAGCGTAGATGGACAGTGCTAGGGAAGGAAACAGCTCTCATTTATTCAGTCAACAAACATTTGCTCTCCAAGCCATCAGGAGTTCCCCCAAGTAGGGAGTAATCAGGGAAAACCCTGCAACATGACAGCGTAGCTGGAGCAGGGCAGTGGGGAGACGGTGCTGGCGAGCACACGGAGGACAGTTCGGCCAGGCTGGGGTGGGCGCCAGCCCGCCTGCAGGTGCCCAACGCCACTGTCCACTACGGACCCTCGCCGATAGGGCGCACAGGCTTGCTCTGCCCCAGGCCTGAGTGACCTTGAGAGCACCACAGCCTTTCTCCGGCCTCAGTTAGCCAATCTCAGGAAGGTGGTCGGCCACCCTGCCCTTGAGGACCGGAACGAGCTTTCATCATCCTGTACAGTGTCCAGTTGGCACCATTCTTGGTGGTGGGGACCGTCCTGCGCATCGTAGGACATTTAGCAGCTTCTACCCCCTGGATGCCGGCAGCACCCTACCACCAAGGCCATCAGGACCACCAGAAACGTCTCTAGACTCTGCCAGGTGTCCCGAGGGCAGAATCGGCCCCAGTTGAGAACCGCTGGTCCGGTCCCTACCCCCATTCTGGCCGGCGGGTCTAGGGTCACTGACCCGCCTCTTTGGCACCAGTCACATGGCCTTAGTGATTGGTGGAAGGACATCACGTGACCCAAGCTCAGCCTATCAGAGTCCGTCCTGGGACTTTAGCTTGGGCTATTGGGACGGAGGACTTTTCCTCCCGCAGTGGATTATGGGTAGGACAGAAGCCCAGGCCGATGGGGCCTTCTCGATACTTTCTGGGCTCTTTCGTGCTTTCTCTGGCTCTGCGGCCTTGCTTCCGAAGATGCTGCACTGCGTCGTGTCTGACACATTAGAGCAAGGCCAAGGACTTTTTTTGCTCTAAACATTTTGAAAGGGATTTTGTAATTATTCTTGTGGCTTTGGGTAGCGACGAATAGATGATTGGCTGGACGTGCTTGGGAATTCTTGCTGAATGAGGTCACCTAACCTCAAAAAGAATCTAACTGGGAGCTGAATGAATTCTCAATTTTATGCTTGATGAGGCTGACATAATGTTACTTTTTTTTTTTTTTGCCTTTTGTGAGTTTTCTTGTATTTTAGAATGAGGATGTCTTGTTCTCTAGGTCTCTAAAATTTTTGTTGGCCCTTGCAAAGCCTCAGGTTGTAGGCATTGTGTCAAAAGTGCTCATAGTCTGGGCGCGGTGGCTCACGCCTATAATCCCTGAATTTTGGGAGGCTGAGGTGGGAGGGTCACTTGAGGCCAGGAGTTCGAGACCAGCCTGAGCAACATAGCGAGACCCCCATCTCTTAAAAAAAATACTGTATACAGATATGGGTGTCCTTCTCAGAGAAAAGCCCACTCAGAGGTGAAGCAAGAGGCATTTCTGCTAACCTCATTCAAGCACCTGGATCCAGCCATACCTGAGACCAACTATTCCTGATAATTTTAGATACATTAGCCCCCTATCCACTCTTCTTTTTTAAAAAGATCCGGATCTGGAGCATTTTATTAAGTCAAATAACAAAAGTGTTGCAGAGTTCCCTGTGATTTACATACAAATTCCCACAATGCACTCCAGGGTCGTGTTTCATAAAAAATATTTTAAAGGCCGGGCGCGGTGGCTCACGCCTGTAATCCTAGCACTCTGGGAGGCCGAGGTGGGAGGATTGTTTGAGCTCAGAAGTTCGAGACCAGCCTGAGCAAGAGCGAGACCCCGTCTCTACCAAAAATAGAAAGAAATTAATTGGACAGCTAAAAATATATAGAAAAAATTAGCCGGGCATGGTGGCACATGCCTGTAGTCCCAGCT